>PVKE010000995.1:0-113722 GCA_004027555.1 Craseonycteris thonglongyai | reverse complement strand
AGGTTTTCAAGTTTTTTGGGTAGATGCCCAGTAGAGGGATGGCTGGGTCATATGGTAATTCCATTCGTAATTTTTTGAGGAATCTCCATACAGCCTTCCATAGTGGCTGTACCAGTTTACATTCCCACCAGCAGTGTATGAGGGTTCCTTTTTGTCCACAGCCTCTCCAGCACTTGTTATCCCTTGTCTTGTTGATTATCCGCTGTATGTCTTATACTGCCTTCTAATCCTGTGCTTTGCTGCTGTCTACTATCCTCCTGGTGATCCCTTTTCCTTTGTGTAGGACTTCAGCATTGGCTCCAAGCATGACTTTCTGCTTGTACTTGTGCCTGTCTTACTGCTTGGCCACCTCAGCTTCAGTGCCCTAACCTTGTGTTTCAGAACACTGTGGCTATTAAAATAATAAACTTGCTTTTCTGCTAATTCGGTTTTTTACTCTCTGTAATACTTGCTCTTTGGCCTTATCAAGAGAGTAGTATTGTTGTTTTTTTATAAGTGATCTCTTGCTTTTACTTTGTTCCTACTCATCCGTGATCTCACAAATTGCTTACTCTGTTACTGTTTCCATGGCCAAAAAAATGGAGATCTGCAGTCTGGATCAGTCAAGAAATTGGACTTCTCCTGTGCTTTATGTGGATCACTGGAAACAATTACACAACCCTGTGGATTTAAGCCACTGTAAAGTTAGCATTTTTAGCACTAGTCAGTTCACTTTATTTTCCTCAGTGATTTTAACCTTTCTGTTCAATAATCGACCCCTGAACTTTTCTACTATCCACCACCCCTTCACTTATTTATGTTTTTTTGTGCTACTTTCTGAAAAAAGTAGAAATTGCATTATACTTTATATGTAGAAGAAATGGGAGGCCAAGATAACAAGGTCCTATGTTTATCTTTTCTGGCTCATAAAGTTATTTTTAACCACTAGATTAACTCTAAATTTGCATTTTAAATTTACTATAAAGAGTAATGTGCACAGATCATTCATATAGTACGTAATTTTTTCTCACTCTTAAGGTAAACCATTTTTTATCCCACTTGTTGTAAAGAGTTTTACCTCTATAACTTGAAATAATGTGTTTATTACTAGCTTTAAGCAAAAAGATGAGGAATTTAACTTACATCCTCCCAATTTTATTTTTATTTTTTGTTTTTGTTCTTTTTGTAATTTAAAATACAAAACCTCTATTTCTGAATTTATTAGATTATATATCAATTCCTTATTGTGTATGTCTCTTTCAGGCTCTTCTTGAACTCTCCATTGGTTGGTTCTGAAAATTGAAAATTAGTCAATAGCATCTATAATATTATGCCCATATATATATTACTGTGTAATTCTAGAGGAGGAGCTGGCCATTTGGGTCATTTTATTTGTGCTGTTCAACAGATGGTTGTTCTTTAATATTTACTCAAAATCATGCCATGTTTTTTTGTATTTGTGTCCGAGTTGACTTGTATGTCTTTTTTTCTGGTGTTTTCTTTTTCTTTTTTTTGTGGGTAGCAGTATACTCTTTCTTTGCAATATGCCGTAGCTTCCAGCTTGTTACTTATTGCTGAAAGTTCTGATAGGCCTCTGTCACCCTTGAATATTTCTCTTCGTTGTATACTCTTGGATTCATTCTGCCTGTTCCTGGACCTCAAATTTTCATCTTTCTTTGTTCTTGTTTGTTTTACTTTAGTGTACCTTATGTAATTTATTAAAAAATGGTGCATGAAAGTTGAATGTGTGTGGCCCTTGCATGGTTTTACCTATTTAGCTGACAGTATGACTTCCAAGATGTCATCAAAACTTTTGGTGCGTTGTTATCTGCTGCTCCTGCATGCTTTTATGAATATTTTATTTTCTGCTTCTTTGTACTGCTTTGTCCATTGACTTGAACTACTTGGCAGCCTCATCCTTACCTTTGTATCTTCTTCCACTGAGAAATCAAGGCCATCTGATTAAAAAACATTTTTTTTCTTTCCTTTTTTTTTTTAAAGATTTATTTTTATTGTTTTTGACAGACAGAGAGAGAGAGAGAGAGAGAGAGAGAGAGATACAGAGACAGAGACAGAGAGAAGGGGGAGGGCCCAGAACAGTCTCCATAGCTGCACACCATTGGTTTTTCCACATAGTTTCATTCCACAGGTGGGCGTGGGACTGCACAGGGCAGGAACTGGGCCAGGGTCTCACCCTGGTGAGAACTGAACTGGGGGCACTCCCCAGTTCAGCATATGGGTCCACATGGCCTGGGGCCGGGATTCGATCCTCGGTCCCCAAGGCTGCAAAGTGAGCGCTTAACCCACTGAGCCATCCCGGTTTCCCCTTCTTTCCTTCTTTTGTTACTTTTTTTATTATCACCTCTGTTTGTGGCCATTCTTTTTATTTCAGTGGTAAAAGTGTCCTATTCCTGCCCATGGCTATTTTTGTCCCTCTGTGCTTTGGATTCCGTTCCTTCCAGCCTGCTTATCTTCATGTCTCCTATATCTTCAGTATTTTAATCTCAATTTATTAAGATTTATTTATTACATATTATACCTACACACACATTTTTATCTCACAAAGCATCTATTCTTTGCTTTTACCCTACATCTCTTTTTAGCTATCATCCTATTTCTTTTTCCCTTCACAGCCAAGCTTTTTGAAAGCATGTCTCCATTTATCGTTGGCATTTTTGGCTGCATGCATACTCCCCAGACATCCTAGACTGGGCTCTGTTCCCTGCTCACTTCACTAAAATTGCTCATTAATGATCTTAGCACTGTCAAATCCAGTGGATGCTGTTCTGTCCTAATTTTATGTGAAACATTTCAACACTGGCGATGCTGTGTCATGTCTGCTTTCCACCTTCCTACCCATTCCTCCTGTCATCTTGTTGGGTCTCCTCTACCCACTTTTTTATTGTTGATTTTATTCAGAGCTCTGTCCTTAATTTTCTGATCTTTTTATTCACAACCATGATTTTGTCTACTGTCTACTGATTTCTAGGCTACTCTTTTCCCTTGAGTACCAGACCCCAGTACTTGCACTTGGGTGTCTCACTGATGTCTCAGACACAATGAGTGCCTGCTATATGATAGATGCTCAGCACATATTTGAATGAATAAGTGTCTTGAATATAGGAAATTAATGGCTCTCAGTTTTTACTTTGCGTGTGTATATTCAACAATTTAACAAGCTGCTAGACATTTTTACTTAAAGCTTATTGGATAAGCATGTTAGCAACTTGTTCTCTTCTCTCTGTCATTATTTTACAAGGCCATTGTACTTTTGTTATAAGAAAGAAGTTTGTATGTTTTTGTTGCAGTTTCTTAACAGCTGTTAAGAAACATTATGGGGGGAGGATTCTTGGTGAATATGTTATTTGTGGATAATTGATCTATACATTCCTAATCTCTTAGTGTCATGGATAATGAGAATGGACTATTTTTATATCGTTTTTTGGTGGGGAGAGGGGCCAGAGTGTTTATGGGAGAGGAAGAGTTGGTGATACCTGTGTACGGTGGAAATAGATGAGGAAGTCCTGTTCTTTTCATCTCATCTGTTTTTAGAGCCTGGCACTGGCCAGGTGTTGTGGTAACAGATGCTAAGAACGGCACCCAATTTAGAGGTAAATGCTAAAGGGCCGGTGTCAATTTCAGGTGAATTATTTAATTATAAGCAAGGGGTATCAGTTAGACCAGGCATGTCTAACCTGTGACCCAGGACAACTTTGAATGAGGCCCAACACAAATTCTTAAAACATTATGAGATTGTTTTGCAGCCTTTTTTTTTCTTTCTTTCTTTCTTAGCTTATCAACTATTGCAGTGTTAGTGTATTTTATGTGTGGCCCACGACAGTTCTTTGAGTTAGACATTTACACTGTGTTCTCTGAAACAGAATAGCTTTTAACTTCACGTGAGGTGTTGTAAATGCTCTCATACTCATTCTGATGCAGTAGGAACAACTAAACTGAAGCCCTACGGAAAGAATTGGCTGCTTTAAAAAAAAAGTATCAAGTGATGTTTTTACATTCTTTGTAGTGCTTGTTACCAAAACACACCCCCACACAGCCACACCACCCCTAATTAGCCAAATAACAAAACAGTCTACAACTCAGAAAGAAATAATGGATGGGGTCAAAAGATCTGGGATATTGTCTCTGTGTGCTTGTGCCACATTTTTCTTTGTTGTGAGTGAGGATTAAATATTTTCTCTCAGTAATACTGAGAGGAATAAGTAAAATATTCTAAGCTCATTAGAAAGGAAATCAGCATAAACATTTTCTGTTTCTATTAGAAAGTTAATTGATTATGGCTTAAGTAACCACCATTATCAACTGAGAGAATAAGTTTTGAGTTTTGACAAAGAAATGGTTTGAAATGCAAATTTTTATGTGCAGCTACTGTTTTGACAATCATATCATTCCTTTTCTTTTTTGTAGGCTTTAGAATCCAAATTAGCAGCTTGCAGGAATTTTGCCAAGGACCAAGCATCACGAAAATCCTATATTTCAGGGAATGCTAACTGTGGGGTGATGAATAGCAACGGCACAAAGTTCTCCAGATCAGGGCATACGTCTTTCTTTGACAAAGGGTAAGTTGTACATTATTTAGTGAGCTTATTCAAGTTTCAAAAAGGTAAACTCAATTTGATGAATATACCTAAAGCCTGCTATCATTCAAATCTCCCGGGAATGAAATCTGTTGTTGCCAGGGGAGTCTGTTGCCTTGGGAACACTGTAGTTTCTGCCTTGGGAAGCAGAGCCTTGAAAGGTAGCAGTGATGTGCTCTGGGGATTAAAGATACCTTTCATATGGTCCTTGTTCTCAAGTGCTTATAGGTTAGTAGACTTTCCTAGCAAATATTTGTCAAGGGTGGACGAGAACATCATAATCAAGTATATGTGCAAAACTGTGCAACAAGCAGTCTGAAGATTTTAGAAAAATATAAAACCACTGGATTAAATACAGTTTAGGAGACACAAGTTTTGTATGATACAAAGACGGTTTTTGGGGAATTGAGAATTAAAAAAAGATTGTCTTAAGATTGAAGCAGTGATACCAAACATCCCTAATGCAAAAAAACTTCAGGTGGTACAGAAGTACATAAAGGGAAAAGTAAATGTTTTTTGTTTTCACACTGTTTTTGAATCCTTACAGTTATTCTTAGGCATGAAAAAATCATTTTTATGTATCTTCTATATACTTCTAAAAATTTATGGGATTATGTATACCTTAAATACTGTTCTGCAGCATATCTATCATGATTTACATTGCCAAAATCTTTTCTTGTCAGTACATATTGTTCTACCTCAATTTCAAGAAATAAAACCTTGCACGGTTATACTATTATGGGTGTGCCTTAATTTAGATAACTAATTAAGACCTGTGATCTGGGGTTGCTGACAGCAAACGAGGCAACATGATCCCTTGCTACTGTCTCTGCTTTGAATTGAAAAGACTGTTCATTCTTGTTCTGTGAATGTGACATATACACAACTCTAGAAATTTTCACAACTTCTTAAAGGAGCGAGCTTATATGTTCTGTTTTTCTCAGTGACTATGGCACATTTATGGAGGACCCCACTTGGTACACCTTCCACTCTAAAAAGCTTCCTATTGTCTACCCTTGTGGAGCAGTATTCTGGTTTCTATCCCTTTAGATAATTCTACCTTGAAGTATACATATTTCATTAAGGAACACATTCTAAAATGTCAGTCTATAAACCAGAACTTTGTTCTAACCATTGGAGTCCCTCAGTAGGAGTAAGTATAAAATTAATTTGCCTCAGGCTTAGGAGTTTCAGGCAATCTTTAGGAGTGCTCACTTTTATATTGTAATGGTAAGTGGAATAAATACATAGGTATTTGACATTAAAGTTGCCATTTACTCCAAACAATACAGGGAAAGTTTAGGGGTAGTTTTCCTGAGTGTTGGAAACAGTGCTTAATTATTTTTTCCTGCACTTTGAAATTACCTGCAATAGAGTAGTTATTAGTCTCTATCTGGAATCATATTTCTTGCCTTGGGCATCTTATAAAGTGAGAATAGGCCTGAACCAGAAGTGGATTG
The DNA here is from genome assembly GCA_004027555.1 of Craseonycteris thonglongyai. NCBI lineage: Eukaryota > Metazoa > Chordata > Mammalia > Chiroptera > Craseonycteridae > Craseonycteris > Craseonycteris thonglongyai. Next base: position 107,688 of record PVKE010000995.1, on the reverse strand, counting down.
GTCAGACAGGTGGCTTTCCATGTAGAAAGTCCTTAGAGTCATGATGAAGGAGGGATATAACATTGCCAATTCAGGCTCACTGCTCCTGTCTTCCTTAGAGACTGACTTCCACTTGACCCCTGATGCAGAACACCAGGACAGTCATAGCCCAAAGATGAAACCAGTCACAGGTAGATGTGGAGAATTCAGAGTAAGCTGGAACTGGGAGGTGGCCTTGGGCACTGTCATGGAGACCTCCTGTTCCCTGAGGAGCCTCTTGGATGCAGGTGTAGGCTTTATTTCCATAACTGAACCTGGAGATGTACTTCCCAATAGAAGCAGTTATAGATGATATTTCGTTTTGGCTTAAATAGTATAATTTTTTAGCTGTACTATTTCTATTAAGAATTAAATATACTTTTATGGGCTGGTCTTTCCTCAGGTGTTTAGATGATAAATGGATTGTATATACACACTCAAATGTTAACCTATTGCTTGAGTTGCATTTGCCTAGTTGCCTTATTCCTCCTTTATGGGTTTTGCTGTGTTCTTCCTTCCTTGCTGCTCTGCTTTGATTCTGGCTTGCTTCTAGCCTGCCTGGTTTTTTACCTCTGGCCTTTCTTCCTTCAGACTAGATAAAAACCATGATGGTGTGTACCAGCTGCAAAAGAAAGAAGGAACATATCCCAACTCCCAGCTCTATTATTAAATCTGGCAGGTTAAAAGAAGAAATGCCAGTTCTTACAGAAGTATAGCTTGTAGTTTCACCATTAGAAAAAACTCCTCATTTTCAAGTCTTTGGTTCTAAATGTGCCTGCCTTTCCTTAAGGTGACCAGACGTCCTGCTTTTGGCGGGACAGTCCCGATTTTTAACGATTTGTCCCGAGTCCTGCGGCGTTTTAAAAAAGTCCCGATTTTTGGAAAGAATGTATGACAAGCTAGGGAACGGCGGGAGATAGACCAAATTTTTAATCAAGAATCCCCTCCCCCCCGGTCAATGGTGTCCCGCTTTACCAATGTTAAAATCTGGTCACCTTACCTTTCCTGCCACTCATAAATGCTGACCGTAGCACTGCCACAGCCATTCTACTAGCTTCCTAGACCTGATAGGAGCATTGTTTTTGGGGTAAGAGCTGATCAAAGTCGGTGTGTGTGCATGTCTGTATATGTGAGTGAATGTATGTGTATACACCCTGTGCTCCCACCTCCCTCAAATCTTCAGATTTTAGTACAGAAGGCAATATATCTTAGTATATTACATATTACTTTATGGGATTTGAAATTCTCTTTAACTTCAGGTTATTTGAAGGCTTCTTGGAATCAGGATTTTATCTAGTCTGTGATCTCAGTGCTCCTTGTTCCTAAAATATAACTTGCTGAACCTACTTCTTAGGTGTTACTGTCTTTTCTTCAGTCACTAATAGCCCTTCCTGTCACTAATCTAAAGGATACAAATTCATGTGTAATATAGTCATGTGAGGTCTCTCCAAAACATTCTTTTTTCTCCACAGCTTTTATTTAGTTTCTTATGTATCACTTACCCTAACTTTGTAAGCTGGTCTGATTTCTTTTGGGCTATCTATAGGTGGGTAAAGACTAATTTTAGGGCCCAATGTGAAAATAGGATTTGTATTGCTGTTTAATGTGTTTTTCTTTTTTTTTTTTATTAGGCAAGAAAAAGTCATATTTCCCACATTGTTCATGGGTAACTGAATTCGTTTGCTGTGCTCTTTTTCATTCTTTCTCAGTGTGGTGGAAGACACATTAACAAACTGGTTTTACTAACTGCATGGGGCTGACTCTGCTTTAACCAACTTACAGCCCATGAGTGAGCTTTCAAGTTCCTGTTTGACTTGACTGGTTCAGCGTTCCAAACAAAACACCACCAAGTGGTTGTTGTGGTCCTGGGGCACTTGCGAACAGCAGGCCTGATGGCACTCCTGATGTAGGGTCAAGTGCAGTAGTGATGATGCTAGCAGCCTGGGGGTCAGGGTCATGGGGCCCTGGAACCACGTTTGACTGTCTTTGTGGGACTGGGGTTCTTCCTGTTACCCAGTGTGTCTTGTTTTCTCAAAGCAGGCACTAATGATTACGGAGCCTTACTGTGCAGGGACTCTTCCCCTCTGCTTTGAACTCTTCTTTCCCAAAGTACATTGGAATAGGATGGGGATGTGTATAGGGTCTGCTTTGCCTTTTAGGAGTGTACATTTCAGTTTGCAGAGCCTGGGCGGAGGGCTGGAGCTGGCAGGAGCTGCTCTGAGCTTCCATTTACCCACCTTAGGGAGATGGGGGTCTGGAGTGTGTGGCTGCCTGCTCTCTTGAATTAGCTTTCGTCCACGCTCGTCCTTCTGTTACTGCCCTCTCAGGTATACTCTCCCTCTGTGCTTTGCTAGATTTAGTGTTGTGTTCGGTTTATTGTCCTGATTAGCTTCTAAACATGCCTTGGTTTTTTCCCCCCTTTTCACTTCTGTTGCTATTTTACAACTGATCTTAGTTCCTTTTCTCAGCAGGATTCTCTATTTTTCAGACTTTCAAACTAGATTTTGGTGGTAAGGCCATGAAATTTCAGTTTCTGGAAACTTTTTTCATGTAGATGATTCCCAGATCTGTATCTCCATCCCTGCCCATTTTCTTTTCATTCAGTCCTGTGTTGTCTACTGGGACATTTCCCTTCAGCTCTTTGCTGTTCCCTGAACTAAATGTGTGGTAAGTGTAGAGGTGTTTCTTCTCTTGGAAACGCTTTCCCGTTGCACAACTTCGCAGGTCCCTGAAGGGACCTCGCCAGACTTGAGTCCTACCTCTGGGGTCAGCTTTCTCCTCCCTCTGGTCTTTTACCTCCCACTTCTTGAAGAAGAGGTGCTAGGTGAGACCCTGGCAGATGGAACTACTTAATCTAGTTTCCTGTTTTTCCATGTATATTCTGGGTTGCACTGCTTACTGTTCCCGTTAGAGCTGACCTGTGTTTTGAGCACCAAGTGGCTGCATGCTGTGGGCTATCAGGTGTCCTCTGCCCAGGAGACTGGGAAAGGATAATGGCCTGGCATCTGGAGACAACTTACGGGCCCTGCTTCCCCATTGACGGGCTCATGGACCTCTGTTTAGTTTTCCTAACAGTGGAGATGAACTTGATGGTCTTTAAAGATCCATCCAGCTCAAAAATGCTGAATCTCAGTCCTAAACCTGTATATGGAGCCATCTTCCCAGTTGCTGCTTTGCCCACCCCTGTGGAACAGGTGCCAGGTTCTTCTTGGCATCCACAGTGCTCCATTTCTGTTGAATTTGGGGCTGTGTAGTACAGCTGCCCTGCTGTGCTGACGTGCTCTGTGAGGCCAGGAATGTGACACTCACATGTGGTTTGTGAGGCCTGCCTCGTTCTCCCAGAGGTTTTAGCAGAGGCAGGCATTGTGGCTCTGGGACTAGTCAGACAAATGAAAGATGGGGCTTATGTGAGGACCACAACGGCATGCAGGGTGTGGCTCCTCCCCCCAAGGAGGCATCGGCATATAGCCCTGGCAGGATGCGGAGGGATGATTTAAAGTTTTCGAATGTTATGAGGCTCAGATATTAGACCTCCCTTAGCCCCCAAAAGAAAAGGGAATATCTTGGGTGTGCATCTCTGAGGTAGGAAAATATATGGCAGGGAGAAATTACATGTGTTAGAACTCCCTGTTGCTCTTGGCTTGTGTGTGGGCAGCTTGATTTTAAACTCTATACACTGAAGTTAGTTTCTTCACACGTTAACTCTGTTCCTTCGAAGTAGTAAGGATCAGTTTGTCAAGTCTCTTTGCATGCCTGTTTCTCTATGAGAGTGTACTCTTCATTGTGTGCAAGTATTATAAGAGAACCTCTCTCCATGAGTCCATATGCAATTCTCTGAACTCTGGTGGGCAGGTGTGGTGTGTGCGGCTCCTTGCACTTGGCTGTATCTCCCAAATTGCTAGTGAAATAGATTTTCCTAGGAAGTTTTCCAGGCTGAAGTGGCTTCCTGAGAGAGGTTCCAGGTCTTGTACTCACTCCCTCACTGCCTCCTGTGGCTGCACTGCCAGGTGGGTGGGGCTGGGCTGGGGCCGCTCCCCACCACTGGCTGCGGGTGCTGGGTCCTGGCTGCAGGCTCTGCTGGGCTGGTTGCTTGGGAGTCCGTAGAGAGGCCTACCCACTTAGCTTTGCTTGTTGACCAATTAAAAATTTACTCCTCCCCCTCATCTAAATGATATAATATTCATGTATAGAAAACAAAAAAGTATGAAGTAGTAAATAACATTTGCCCATAAACCAGAGGGAAGAAAAGTACTGTTAAAATTTCCTTCTACAATATATATGATTTTATGTGTGTGTCTCACCACACATTCTAGACTTAGCTACATAGGTAGTAATGCCTATCTATATAAGGGGCTAGAATCTAGAACACATACTATTTACTTTTTTCTTTTTCTTTTTCTTTTTTTTTTACTGCAATAAAACTATTTTATTAAACATATGGATGTACTTATTTTGTACAAAACATGGCAACATTTCTTTCTCTCCTCTGCCAGAGGCCACCATTCTAGAACCTCATGTTTATAAAAACACTTTTGGCAGCAGTCATGACTTGGTGAAAGAAAGTGCAATCCTGAAAGTAACACCACATAATCAAAATGAGGAACAAAAACAGGCAGAGGTTAGCAGGTTTCCTGGCTAGCTCTCTGTTCACAGGCCCTAGTCCTACTCTTCTCTCAACAGGAAACATTTTAGGCATATAGACTCTGAGTATTATTTAAGTAACACCACCCAACTCTCTTATTCCTCTTCTATTTCTTTCTATCCTGATTATTTTTTTCTTCACTTCATTGAACATACACAGTTTGATAACCTTTTTCTACCTAGCATTAAATTACATTCGGAATATTTTTTTATGCTATTCAATAACTCTGTGGAATGTGTTTTTAATGGTTGTGTGCTATTTCATTGTTTAGTTGTACCATTATTTAGTTAGTTCCCTATTAGCAGACATTTAGAACTGCTCTATGGGAAAAAAATTAGCTGTGGCTGCAGTGGCCAGTGTGATGAAGTGGCTGAGAAGAGAGCACATAGTCTCCTTATGCCAGGACCACTGAGTTCTCAGGTCTCTAACCAATTGATGCTTTCTAGGCAGTCACTCTCCCTTGGGCTGTCAGGATTCTCCTGTGGGCCAGGAAGAGTAGTAGTTTTAGAGAGCAAATGCATTTCTTGCTGTGTGTTGATTGATTTTAAATGACAGTCTCTCTTTCTCTTTCTCCTTCCCTCTCTGCCCTGGTCACCCCACAGGGCAGTAAACGGCTTTGACCCAGCTCCTCCTCCTGGTCTGGGCTCCTCGCGCCCGTCGTCAGCACCGGGTATGCTGCCTCTCAGTGTGTGAGTGCTCAGCCTCCAGGTGGGGGCTCCTGCCCTCCTCCAGCAACCCAGGACACCCACGCCTCACCCTGCGGTGGCTGGGCCCAGCCTGGGCCCCTCTGTTCACCTCCCCATGGCTGGCGGAGGGCAGGCCGCATGCAGTGGTGGCTGCTGGGCCTTGCCCAGGCCTAGGACTCTGCGCGATATCAATACTGGCTATTTTCTCTTCTCGCCGTAGTGCCGTTGGTTTCACATGATTGCACTTTTGTGGGTCACAAGGTGATACATATGTGTATTACTCGGTCACTGGATGCAGAAGTACCCATTCATCACAGTCCCTACCCTGCTGTACTAATAGGATTTAGTTGCATTTAGGACATTGCAAATCTTCTAGAAGTTCTCTCCCAAATCAGGTCGACGTGTGCCCTCCTGAGCTCCCATCCAGGTGTGTTCAGTGTTCATGATCATGTGTCCCCCGACTCCACCCCACACAGTTTGGGTCTGTTGCTGGCAAAGCGTCAGGAAGGTCACTGACTTCGGGAACATTTTCTGCACCTTTCGATTTTATGTTAGTAGTTACCATTCTCTGACTTGCCCCCAGAGCAGTGAAATGCCCGTCTGAGCCCCGGATGGCAGGAGCCTCTGGGGCCTGGGTACACACAGGGCTGGGCCTCTGTGCTGTCCCCTCCTCCTCTGTGTGCCTCAGGCTCAGGGTGGAGGCCGTGGCAACCTCCTTGCCAGCTTCCTGGTCCTTCAGCTAAATGACATCATCAGAGCTTTTTTGTTTTGTCTCCCGAGGGCCTGTCCAGTTGTTAGGAAAGGTGGAGTGGCCTGATTCCAGGGGCCTGCGGTGCCAGCTATGGGGGCAGACTGACGAGAAGTGGTCCCTGTGCATCCTCTGATCTCACTCATGCTGCATTTACTGTTTACATTTGTTTTCTTGTACATAGGTTTGTAAACATTTTGCCTAAGATATTTGTATATAACTTGGGCTTTGTAGCTTTTATTTATTCAGAACTCATATGGCATGTTAATGACTTATGATGGTGTCCTACTCTGGGCAGCTGTATAGGATCATCATGTGGTTAAAAAAAAAAAAAAAAAAAAGAAAATACTTCCCCTCAAAAAAAAATCTTTTAATGTGGAAACAATAAATTTCACAAAAAAAAGGTATCAAGGTTGCTTTATTGGGTTCCTGCCATCCTGTGAGAGAAGAGCTGGTGTTACAGAACCAGGTCTAGGTGTCACTGCTGCTGTGACAGGGGACATGTGGGTGGGCAGCAGCTGTGGGATGGGGCAGAGACAATGCAGGTAACCTAAAGGGACGTCTAATGAGCCGAGTGGCTGTTTTCATGCGATTTCCTTTCTGGTTTTTCTTAGCTGTGATTTCTAGGAGCAGCCTGAGAATGGCCAGGCCCCTCATGCAAATCTGGGAGGAAGGACTGGGACTTTGAGGGAGGCAGCTTGTTAGGTCACAGGGCCACCATGATGGGTCTGGGAGCCGGTCCTCCACCTGTGCTACCTTTTATGACATGTGTTTGTGTTCTGGGGCTTCTTGTCTCTCAGATTGACGTTGGGAGGTGAGAGAAGGTGCCAGATGTTTGGTAGCAAGACACAGTGACTGGATGTGAGGAATGTGTAAATGGAGTCTGGAGGAGTATCAGATTCTGAACACTACTTATAACAAACAGCACAAGCAGCATAATGTGTAGTTTTTAAAACTGTAAGTGAATCAAATAACTTATGTAAGTAAGAAACTTTAAGTAGGATACATTTTCAAAAATTTCTTCTCTGTTACTATGTGGGCAGGAATAGCTTCTGTGAGTCATGCTGACTCACCGAGAGATGCTTGCAGTGGTGTTCGTGCTGTGCCCAGCTGTGCTGGCTGAGCAGGTGAAAAGTCTCCCAGCTTCTTTCCCAGCCATTATTGGAAGGATTGGATTAGATGAGAGGCTTGCACGTTTAGCAGCAGACCTCTTTATGTATGCAGGAATTCCAAATCTCACACAAGTAGAGTTACTCTGGTTAAAGCATGGATGAGTGCTGGAGTCCTGAATCCTTGTCCCTGGCTCCCCAGCGAGTTCTCAGTTCCTTTCCAGCGTAACACCCTGGGGATCATCTCATCCAGATGGTTCTGTCAGTTGTTCAGTCAGATGATGGCAGGGGGAGAGGCCTGGGCTGCAGGGGCCCATGTGTCATCACAGGACATCACCACTGTTTTGGGTCTAGGAGATCACGGGCCAGGACCACGAAAGGGCAGAATCATGCCACTGGGCTTATTTCCAGTCCCTTCAGCACCCGCCCCCACCCCCCCTAATTTTGTTTTTCCCTGTAGCTGTGGTGGTCCTTGGCATCTGACTCTGAGGAAGCTGGTTGGCCTCCCTGGCCTTGTCAGCTTTCTGTTTGGATGATTTGGTTCAAGATGCTTCTTTGTACTTGCTCAGAAAGAGAGAGGGAGCATTTGTTACCTGTCATGAAATCTGCTACATACCTTTTCCTGCCCAGCCAAAGATTGCCAGCCTTCTGCCTCTGAGTTGGTTTCTTCCTAGGGCTGCCCAATGCCCAGGTTTGCCTGGCTCTCCCTAAACCTTCAGGAGTGATCCCTCCTCTGAGCTGGGTCCATGTGGTGGTCTCTCCCCTGCATTGAGGGGGCTAGTCTTCTAGGTGGTGAAGCCTAGTGCCTCCAGATATTTTCATCTTCCCCACCCAGTCCCATCTCTTGCTTCTGAAATGTTTTCCTGCATGAGACTAGGAGCCAGTGCTCCATTTCCTTTCAGCCCAGCGTGGTCAGAAACCACCAACTCAGTTAAGAGCCAGAAGCCAAAGTTGAGATGTTGACTCACAAGTGAGGCATGTGAGAACTAGATATAGGTGACTTGAGAATAGAAAGAGCTGGTTTTCTCTCAGTTTACAGAAGGGAAGGTCGGCCCAGAGTTTCACTGGCCTGAACTCACAGCTAGTTCTTAAAAAGGCCAGGATTGGAAATGAGCTAGTTCAGTGTCTTCTGCTATACTCTCCATCTTTTGAAACTTGAGGCCTTGCTGGCCTTTACCCTGTCTGTGCCTTAGAAGATGAGCTGATTTTGAATGCTGGGAAATGATGAGCTGTGGGGCTGGCATAGCCTTTGCAGCAGGAGGAATATGGCTTATACACTTCACTTCTTACAATCCTGTGCTTGTGTAGTGTTGACTGCTTCTCTGAGAAGCTGTCCCAGAGATGCCATTAGCATCTTCCTAGAGCCTCTGGGGCAGGGGAGGTGTCCTGGGGTGGAGCCACAGCTTTAAGGGAGCACGCTATAGCCAGACCTGTCTTGCCTGGGTAAAACAGAACAACCAGTCTGGCTGTTGGTCGGGTCCAGGCTGTCAGTTGTTTTCACTGTTTGTCTAGAAGATGCTAAGATTAGTATTTTCTTCATTCCAACTTTTACGTCAAGGATTGTTTTTCTCTGTATTTGCCTAAAGGTTGAAACAAATAGAGAACACTAGCTTGGCCTTTAAATTTTAGATGTTACATTATTCTTTCTTTAAAATGGGAGCAGGGGAGGAGGCATCTTTATAAATCATCTTCCTATGGTTTAAAACATCTGAAAACTGGTCCTATGACTATTAAAAATATGATCTATGGGGATACAGTAGCCCTTTTTTAAGTGTTAAGGAAAAACCAGTCTTGAGTAAATATTAACGTGATGGACTTTATAAGATAGTATGTGTGAAGAGGCAATATGAAAATAGAACAAAACTTATTGTTCTGGTTTTGGAGGACCATGTGGGTTTGTTTCTTGTGGGTTAGGATTCAGAGTCATGTTACCTCCTGCCCTGTGCACCCATAGGAGTTATGCTGGTGTTTCCTGGTGGCTCAGAAGCATTTACCAAGGGAAACACAATGCAAACGGAACACAAATTTAATTTGCCTTCTTGTGGGGTGTTTGTAATCAGGTATCAAATTTGACTGCTGCCACACTGAAACAAAGATCCCTTCTGGATCAGGATTTGCAGGTGGAGGCCTGGGTAGTAGGTTTTCTGGCACATGCTTGGATAAACAGTCAGATGAGTGATGTCTGAATCAGCTGTCAGAGCCCTACTGCTTCTTATCAGTAGATGAGCAAGCTAAGCAACACTTCTTTGGTTTAAAAAATGTGATTTCAACTAGGGAAAAAAACGAGCAAATCCCAATTACCTAGAATTTAGGGGAATGGATACACTTTAACATTATTGGTGTCACTAAATTATTCTTTGTAAAGTCTTGAATCAGTCTAACAATGTGATGAACTACAGAACTCTTTCTACTTTTGGGGTAATATCCGTGGTAGTAAGAACAAATAAAATCAGTCTCGGTAGCAGTGTTTGATGGTGGAGGAATGGTCAGGACGACTTATCAATGAATTGGATACCACAGAGCCGCTGAATCCTAAGTGTGTGGATACGCTAATACACTGGAATGGAAATGACCGATGGGAAAAGGACACCAGATAGGTGAACATGCTAATTAAAGCTTTATAAAAAATAAAAATAAAAAAAATCAGAAGTGAAATTAAAAAGAAGTAAATCGTTTACTACTTTGGGGTTTTAATTTTTTCTGTAAAGTGGCCCAAATTCATGGTTGTTTTTTTTTGTGTTAAATTTAATGGGGTGACATTGGTTGGTAACAATTAGTTTCCAGATGTACAAGTCCACATCACATCATCAAATTCATGTTTTAGAAATTGACAAAAAAAAAAAAAATTTGACTATAGTAATGAGACTGACATTGTTCATCCAAATTTGCCTGAAGGGACTTGTCTAAGATTTGAGCAAGTGGCACAAGGTAGAGAGGCTCCCTGACCACTGGGTGACCAGCTCAGTCACTGCAGGGTATTTTGAAGATTTATTTTTGTTTTTGACAGAGAGACAGAGACAGAGACAGAGAGTAGGGGGAGGGCCCAGAACAGTCTCCATAGTTGCACATCATTGGTTTTTCCATATAGTTTCATTCCACAGGTGGGCACGGGGCTGCACAGGGCAGGAACTGGGCCGAGGTCTCGCCCCGGTGAGAACCGAACTGGGGGCACTCCCCAGTTCAGCATATGGGTCTGCACAGGCTGGGACCAGGATTTGATCCTTGGTCCCCGGGGCTGCAAAGTGAGAGCTTAACCCACTGAGCCATCTCGGTTTCCCCACAGCGGGGTATTTTAAAGTTCAGATTTCCCCAGGGTCCACCCCAGCACCAGCCTAGTGAGAACAGTATGTATTTTATAGAATCTCAAATACCAGCAATTAATGATGACACACCTTTATTTTGTGAACATTTAAGAAAAATGTGCTGATTTGAGCTATAGTAATGCTTATCATTTAGACTTTTTATATTTATTGAGAGTTCTTTTAGACTTCGTTAGACAAGATTTTCATTACATCACCCTTAATTTGCATACAAAAAGGGAAGTGTAAGATGCTTCACACTCCACCTTGTGATTTGGGTATTCTGAACCGTGTTTTGACCCAGTGTTGTCCTTGTCTGTTTTCCCCGAGCAATGTCATCTTCTGTGACATGGTGTGCATTGGTGATACATTATTTCTGCAAATCATATTCTGTTGGTTCCAGAATTTTTTTCTAAGTTGCTGATACCCACTCATTTTGCAAGATAAGATGCTGGCTTTATTGACTTTCCTGGGAGGAGGCAGGTGGTGACAACCATATCACAGTTGCCACCTACCGGCGGTAATTGTGAGATGCAGGAGTTTATACATGTGAGGACATGGGTGTCTGAGAACCTCTGCCCTGTGGTACTTGGAAGGAGTCAGTGCTCTGCTTGGATGTTTGTCAGGCCCCAGATTTAATAGTCAGATTATGTCACTTTACATCTTGAATGAGGCTTCATGACATCCAGTCAGCAAGGATAGAGTCCGTTATTGGGCTCCTTTGAAAAAATGTATCAAACGTGAATTTCTGGTTTTGGTGAGGGTTGAAGGACATGATCACACTCTTTGTATATGGTACATAGGCACTGTAATTACAGTTAACATTGTTTTTGAAAACTGGTATCATGTTAATGTGCCCTTACTGGTAGTTTCATGTTGGATTTCTCACAAGCATATACTTCACATGATTTCCCAAATGACACGAGGCTACACATGAAGTGGACTGCCCTGTCTGGTCCTGACAGCTGGCACAGGACATCACATTCTAGCAAATGCTCAAAAATTTGCTGTCAATGTGGTCCCCCCCCCCCCCCAATGACTCGGAAACCTTTGTGGATGGGGACTCATCCTCTTGGGTCTCACCCACAGGCTTCACTCAGACCTGCCTGAGACTAGGGGGGGATCCATCTTTTCCACCTTCCAGATTCCAGCCTATGGCCCATTTGTGGTTTTTTTTGTTTTTTTTTTTAAGAGAGTGAGACTGGGAAAGTGGTAGTTCCTCCGAGTTTGACAGCTTTGAACTCTTTTCTTCCCGTTTTGACAGACACATCTGTGTCTCAGCAATGTTGGTTTCAGGAGGAAGGGGTCGTGGGTCCAGTCACACCCAGAGCCATAGGGTGGTCTGGCTGTGAGAACAATTTGGTCTTCTGGCTCATGCTTCACCTTAGCTAAGTTTCCAGGTACAGGGGACATTGGTGACAGAAAGGAAATGTGACAGGGCTCTAGTCTTTCTGATGTCAAGGTTTCAGAAGTGAAGTATACCCTCAAGCCAGTCTGGCTAGGAATAATACTTAGGTGTGTTACCCCTACCCAAGCAATGTCAAGTTATTTCCTGGTGTCTATGCATTAAAAAAAGAAGTGCCTATGATGTGGCAAGGGCAGAGAGAGCATTTTGTTAGCAGATGTCTCCTAGTTGTAAACCCCAAGTCTCGTCTCATCTCATTTAAACTGCATCTCAACAAAGGACGAAGGCTTTCCGGAGTCTTGACTGGATTCCTCATGATGAAACCACACTTCGTGGGTTGCTGGCCAGCTTCTTTGAGTCTTTGACACACTCAAAGCCCAGCTCCCATAAACTGTTTTCCTTGTGCTTTAAATGCTCAACAAAGGCTTTATAAACTATACCTTCCTCAGACTGCAGAGTGGTGGTTTGTGTAGTAGAGAAAGGTGCCTTCTAGTTAGCATCTCTGGAATCAGTCTGTGTAGATTATGTCTGATAGGCTGAGTATAGTTGGGAAAGAGTGACACTGATACCAGTTAAACTAGCCAGGTGGAAAGTTTTCTTTCTTTTGGGAAAATCCAGCCACTGAATTCCACAAACACCTGGACTAAGATACTGAATACAAAGGTGGGAACATATGAAACACGGTAACTGATTCACCTGTCTTCTCCCATGGTGGTGACACAGGAAAAAGGGGGCATTTTTGCCCATTTTTACATCCTCAATACTGCCAAGAGGCCTGAGTTATCTACCTTATACTACCAGAACCAACCTAAGATTAATATGGAAAGCCCAGTATTCTCTATGCGATTTTGTGCTCCCCTAGCTTCTCTCTAGCCCATCCTAATTGGCCTACACTGGAGAGGATGCCCTTGGGTCTTACCACTGAATTCTCCCCCAGAGCATTTTCAGTATGTATGTATGTATCCTGCTTGAAAAAGCAGCCTGAAACTTCTTGGATCTCTTAAAATAGTCAAATCCAGTAAATAGCTTCATTGGCTGGTGACCGAAACCCTCCTAAGGCTTCATTCTGCTGCCTTAAATTGCTCCTTGTACCATTAACAGCTGGGTGTCCAGCCCCAGGGCATCCATATACAGAGGCCACTGGTGAGGATAAGATTTGCAGCCAGGACTGCCCAGAGAATTCTCCTGTCACCTGACACTTCCTGGGACCACAATGTCTTCAGAAAACATGGGCCTGGCTGGCTGCATTTTAAGTGTAGCGCCAAACCTCCAACCAGAATACAGATGGGCAATCGAGAACAGAAGGTGAGAAAACAGATCACATTCACATGATTATTCTTGTTTATTGAGGTCTGTTTATTTTTAACGGGTGCTTTTACCTCCAAGTAAATAGAGCAGCAGGCGTAAATATCTATAATGAATAAATTTATTGTCTTACAAAAATCATTGTCTAGAAATATGGGAATACAAGAAAAGATATTTGCAGTCAGATGTCTGGTGGTCAACAGCCAGTACAACTCATAAAGGGGTAAAACCAAAGATTCCAAACCCACATGACAAATTCTTCCTAACAGATGTTAAAGCTTTTAACCCAAAAGGTTTGTGTTTTCAAGCACATTGCAGAGGATCAGGGATTTATAATTAACACTGATTCATTGTCACTGAATGTTTATAATACCATTTTGACTAGAGAGGTACATGATATGAAGCACAGTCAAAACTTAATACATTAAATTGTTACAGAGGCAAATAATATATTTAACATTGTCTTAGTACTGTAGTGTCTAAGGCACTTTCTGTAGTGTCAGTTTGCTTAACTATCAACCAAAAATAGAATGCTAAATGTTCACTGTAACACTGTCCAAGGGGGAGGGAAAAGGAAAAATGAAAAGAATTCACATCCACTGGCATATCAGCATTCAGGCAGATGGCATCGGTCCTGGAGGTTCTGTAAACCTCATCGACAAACTTGGAACGAGTCTTGGACACAAAACCAGTATCCCATTTTGGGCTCAAAGCAGTGGCTGAATTTGCAAGGTCAGAATGAAAGCCTGGCTGGCGAGGGGGCCTTCCAGCAAGTCCCACCTAGGAGCCTGCAGCTGCTGGCTCTGGAAGCGAGAGTAGTACCCTGGCCAAGCCGGAGGGTTCCGGAGACCATCTGAAGGTCAGCGTGACTGCCGCCCCCTGGGGCCTCTGCTGCATCACAGCCACTATCCTTTCTATGCACAGACCAGCCCTGGCCAAAACCAGTTCACATGAAGAGATGCGGGGACACCACCAAGTCCAGGGAGATGGGCATGGTCACCCCAAATGGATGCTTCTTCCCCCAATCCAACCCACCCCTCCTAATCTTTCCAAAGCCCCTTTCACAGTTTGCTCACTGAAATAGTGTTGATCATCACTCGAAGGAAATGAGATACAAGTGCAGTTTAAGTTCCACAATGTTCTAAGAGACTTGATGTGGCTGAGGAGTCGGGGCCACACGAACACAGAGCTAAGTTATCTGCCCATACGACAGAGAGCATGCAGAGCGAATGAGCAGCCTCGGGGCTGCCCCAATAACCCAGCGACTGGCAGCAAGGTCTGGAGTTTGTTGAAAAAGGGTTCTCTCCTTAACATGTATTATAAAATGGTCTCTTGATGAATATATGGAAAATAGATGCAATGATGAGATAATCCATTTAATATGTGCATGTTTTGTGTGTATATATATATAAAAAGGGGAGCAATTGTACCTAAATCTGAAGCAGGATACAGTATGTGTAGGCTGCAAAGCCTTAAGACACAGTTGATCTTTCAGTGAGGAATCTCGAAGCATGCCCATTTCCTAAATCTGTAGGAGGCCCAAGGCAGGCTGGCGCCAGGTGAGTTCCTGCGTGTCCTACTGTATCGCCTCCTCTGGCTCCCTGTGACTCTACTCGGACTGGGGTGGCTGCGTCTCATTGACATCACTGGTTTTACTTTCGGTGTCATCGTCTGACAGCTCTAGGGAAGCCCCTTCGATGTGCAGCTGTCGCCGGCCAGACCGGCTCGAAGAGAAGCTGATTGGGCCGCCTCGCCTGGAGAGAACAGAAAGTGGGCCCGTGGGCGAATACACCAAAACATGTGGTTGTCCAGCTGTTCAGTCACCTAAATGACTTTAGACTTCCACGCCTTCCTCAGGACAGGCCCTGGGGTGGCTTTTCTTCCTCTCCTGCACCCCTGCCTGTGGAATACCAGCCTGGCCAACACAGTGTACACTGAGCAGGAGGGCCTCAGAACAGGGTGGGTCCACCCAGCTATGGCTGGCTGTAATGGAAAACAGTACCTGCTAACCCAGGGCCAGCATTTCCATAAAGGGCAGAGAGTATTTTATTTTTAGGTTTTGGGCCATGTAAGGTCTCTTGTTGCACATTCTTATTTTTTTTAAATAACCATTTATAAAGGTAAAAAGCATTTTTTAACTCACTGGCTATACAGAGCAGGGCACATCAGAATATGGCCACAGGCCATAGTTTGTCAGCTCCTGTGCTAACTTGTTCTCTTGGGGAGAAAGGAGTTTCACTTGCCTAGGTTCTGCCCTCTCCCCAGGGCTTAATCAAAGCTAATTTGGAGATGAGGATGGGAGGAGGTGCTGATGGTGCCAGGTCCTGCCAGGAGTTCCTACCCTGCCTTTTATTAAAAAAATATTTATTTTTTTTGTTTTTGACAAGAGAGACAGAGACAGAGAGAAGGGGGAGGGCCTAGAACAGTCTCCATAGTTGTACATCATTGGATTTTCCATATAGTTTCATTACACAGGTGGGTGCGGGGCTGCACAGGGCAGGAACTGGGCCGGGGGTGGGGGAGGGAGGGGTGGGCCGTGAGAACTGAACTGGGGGCACTCCCCAGTTCAGCATATGGGTCTACACGGGCCAGCCCGGGATCCTCGGTCCCTGGGGCTGCAAAGTGAGCGCTTAGCCCACTGAGCCATCCTGGCTGCCCCCTACCCTGCTTTCTAAAGGAGGCTAGAACCTTTCCATCCTGGGGATATTGGAATGTGGACATACACTTAACCTGGATCCTAAGCCCTGGGTTGTGTATTTGTATGGTCCACTGGTAAATGGCAAAAAAATGAGTGGGTATGGTCCTCTTTTGTTCTCAAGGACTACTGAAGGTCAGGAATCCTGAATGGGTGAATGGGGAGTGATTTAAGAGCAATACCAGTAACTATGAATCTAAGTAAAACCACTTCAGGAAAGTCAATCCCTAAGCCTACACACTTGGCTGTTTTTGCCAGCTTTTGGCACAGACCCCTGAGACCTAGCACCTCTCATGGAAGTCCACGAGGTCGTTGCTCACCTCAGCCGGTTCTTCAGTGTGCTGACCTCACGGCTCAGGCCCTCATTGGCCTCCGTGGCGTCATCCAGTTCCCGCTGGAGCTTACGCCGAGAGGCATTGGCACGTGTAGCTTCTTCTTCTGCTTCCTCCAACTGCCGTTTAAGCTGCTTCATTCTGGCATTGGCCTTCTCCATCTTGGGGAAGTTACACAAGTCAAGTCAAACTGGTGACTCCCAAATTCAGTATTGCTGCATCCTGAGTGTGTTAGCACAGCTCTCTGCCTCATCAACCACGTGAGCACACACTCAAGACTGCGAGCTGTTCTTAGGCCTTTGACTAGCCTGCCATTCTCGACGATGGCAGTGTGTACAGAGCAAACTATACTATAGGAAATTTTTAAAGACTTCAGACCCTATTTTCACTCATGAGTTTTTGCAGAAAATGACAGTATCGTCATGAGTTGACCTTTGGGATTATGAAAGGGAATTGCTATTCCTGCAAAATATATAAGAGCCAGCAATGTGGTATATTCATTATTACAACTCCTTTCAACATGGGCATTTCAGATGTTTTGATTAAAGTACAAAGCCACTCTGGAAGACCTGATGTGACCATGCACTCCTGAGCCACAGAGACTGGTCAGTGTCCTGCAGAGCCAGCTCATGCCCACCCAGGACTGCCCTCAGTGCTGGAGGCCCTTGGGGTGGGGAGTGGGGGAAGGCCAGGCTGCCTGCCTGGAGCAGGGGAATAAGAGGGGAGGGTTCAGGCTGAAGGCACCCAAATCCTTAGCTCCATCCACCTTTCCTCCCAGTGTCTGCAGCGGCAAGTCATCATGGCGAGGGGAGCGCACAGCTATCAGCTGTCCTCTACGCAGACCTGACCACAGCCCTACTAGAACATGCCCTTGACACGTAGGCAAAGGAAGCCTGGATGCAGACAGACCATTTGGGTCCCGCATGTGGTATATTTTGTTTTCGCTTTTTATTCAATATCCTGCGTGCACCCCTCCACCCAGCCAGTGTACGATGACTGTCAGCTATGCCTAGAACTATTTCTAGGCATTCTAGAGATGATGGTGAGTGAAACTCCCTGAAAAAGAGGAAGTAGTCTCTGTACTCGGGGAGCACACATTTTAGTGGAGGAAACATGACGATAACTTTATGATTCAGTTCAGGCCTCATGTTTCACAGCCCTCCCACTGCGCTCTCGCCCACCCATTCTCTGCATCTGGTGCGCTGAGAGAGCCCCAAGAGGCAGGGGCCATGTCTGAATCTTCTGTGTCCCCGGCACCCAGGAATGCTTGGCAGAACAAGGACCAGCATGTGTTTGTTTAAACATTGGAATTAAGAGTTTCAAATAGCATTTTCTTAATAGCTAGTCAAATGGTAACACCTGGCTCATTTTGCATCACTTTCCTTGCTAAAGCATTTCATCCTGTCCCCCCCCCACGCCCCTCCTTACCTGTTCTTTATACTGATCTGCATGTCGACGTTCATCTTCAACTTGCATGAAGATCTCTTTTAGCTTCTTCTCGGTGCGTCGGACCAGTTTGTTGGCTGCTGCTCGTTCCCTGTGAAAACGATCACTACATTAGTGTCTGTAAATTTTTTTTTAAGATTTTTTTAAAATTGTTTTTGACAGAGATAAGGAAGAGGGCCCAGAGCAGTCTCCATAGTTGTATGTCATTAGTTTTCAACATGGTTTCATTACACAGAGGTGGGCAGGAACTAGGCAGGAGGCCTCCCGCATGGGAGGCATGCCTCAGCTTAGCATATGGATATGGGTCCACATGGGATGAGGCTCGATCCTTGGTTCTCTGGGCTGCAAAGCCAGCGCTTAACCCGCTGAATCATCCCAGCTTCCCCATTTAGTGATCTTCTAAAGATCAAATGTTACATTCAAGCTAGCTGTTACTTATATTGATTGACTGCAGACTTTTTGAAGACAAAAACCTTAGTTGGTTACTCTGATCACATGACTTTTTAGCTGAGAAAACAAAACATCCAATTTATTGATCGTTTAAATTAATTGACCACTAACAATGATACTAGGGGCTATAGCACCTAACAATGGAGGGAAAAAAAACAAACTCCCACACTCTTTAGTTAGAAGTCAAACAAATCACCATGTTTCCAGACAGGCCTACATTGTCCCCTTTGAAGGAGATGTAACTTACTTGGTGAACTCCAATGAAAACAAAAAGTTCTTTTGTTCCTTGACAGATGTTATGCAAAAGTGGAGAGTGATGGAATTAGCTGAAAGGGCGAGTCACGTTAATTACAGCTGACAACAAACAAGCTTGTCATTGTTTCATCTGAGTGCAGTGGAGCTGAAGGAGTGGAGTGGGACATGGCTGGGTTGGGAAGGGTGCTCTCTGGCCTTTGAGGACAGGCCCTGCATTTCTGGGTCCCAAGCTCCCTAACAAGAGGGTGAATTTGAAGGTCTAATCACTTTGTAAATGCCTGCCAAAAGCTACACTGGGTGATTCCTCATACATTTGAGAATGGTTTGCTAATGGAAACTGTGAAGTAGTCGCTTACTATGGGAGAAGAGCTTTTATTTTTGTCACTGAAATTCTTCTCTGCCAACAAACTGTAGCAATCAATTCACGTGATGCCACCAACTTGGGAAATTTACCTTTGGATAGAGATGTAAAACTGTGGCACCTAGAAAATCGTGTGGCATAGTAAGAGCAGCTGAGCGAGTCCTGGAAGAGCTCACAGGTGGGCACAGCCTTCCCACTCTAGTTAGTTACACGTGTCCTTGTCACCTCCTTCCCAAGTATCTGTTTATAGAGTCTGGACCTTGTCAGTAACGAAGATGCTCTAAATTTTGGTGTAATACCATAAGCAAAAACCTCTTACTTGGCTTCCTGCTCAAGTTGTTCCTCCAGCTGCCCAATCTTGGCTTCTAGGGCTGAGATGGTGGCCTTGAACTTGGACTTGACGGCACCCTCTAGCTCCTGCAGCTTGGCCTTCAGCTCCTTGTTCTGCCGCTCCAGCTGCTGGCGTGCGTTGTCGCTCTTCTGAGCAGCGCTGCGCTCAGATGCCAGCTCTGTGTTCAGTGTGTCCACCTGGGGAGGAGAGGTGGGGTTAGTCCCTTGTGCTGGGGCAGCACAGCCCTTCCCAGGCCACGGGCTGCGGCGGGGCCACCTGCAGTGTGGTCTTGCGGAAGCGGTCGTTGAGCAGCTCCATGTTGCTCTGCTCCTCGTCAAGCTCCTCTTCCAGTTGTGCAATTCGTGCCTCCAGACGCCGCTTCTCATCCAGCAGCGCAGACCTGGGAACGAGCAGAAGGCAGCTCAGTGCCTGCTCCACACACATGGGGAACTCTGGGAGGGCTCCTCCACCCAGCCAACTGCTGGACACTGAGCGCCATTCTTGACCATCGGCCAATCTCTCAAGTCCTACTGATCACACTTCCCCATGTCTGCCACCGTTGTCCAGGCTCCGTCATCTCTTGCTTGGACCACCATGGGAGCCTTCCAGCTGACATCTGTGCTGCCCACCATCTGTTATCCATTGACAGCATCAGCTTCCAAAAGTGCACAGAAAAGCTGGCACCCTTAGCTTTCACCCTACTCGTTTTCTAGTGCCCTGAGGGAAAACACTACCTCTGCATCATGGTGGGCTAAAAATGACTATGACGAACCCTCAGTACAGTGATTAAATGGAGAACGCAACTTCTTAGTTGGAAGAAAACGATGACAATGAAAAATGCATTCAGAGAGAGGTAAGTCTAAGGACTCTACTTGCCAAACCTAATGAATCTGAGAGTGAAGACTTGCATTATTGCAAGGCAGTGCAGTCTGTGGAAACCAGGTTAGTTCTGAATGCAATTTCTTCACACCCATCGTGGGCATGGCTGGCATGTGACCTGCCCAGTCAGCAGCCAGCCAGTGGCCAAGGTGGCAGTCTGCAGGCTCAGCCTCTTGTGTTCATCTTTGCAGATGTGGCACAAATGAGCAAGCTAACTATGAAGTCCGATATGCCAGACACTCATGGCCTCCTCAGTGCAGAGGGCAAGCCTGAGGGGAACAACCGCAGGTGCCCCTGAGGGACCCATGGGGCTGCCACTGATTCCTTGTGGCCGCCCCTTCCCACCTGCGGCCAGGAAACTCACTTGCCAGATGCACTGTTGGCAATCTCATCAGCTAGCTCATCTCGCTCCTGGTCAGCATGTCGGCGGGCTCGCTCAGATGAAGCAAGTTCCTAAATAAGGTTAGACCATGATTTAATAAGCTCTGGCATTAACAGTTTCTTCAAGAGTGAACTCTGACAATGCCCCCTTGCTCCAGGTGCTGTGTGTGTGCCTCAAATTGCAGTTAGATCTGCATAATTAAGCTGGCGGGTTTGCTGAAGAGAATCAGTGTGGGTGCAGGTCAGCCAGAGGATATGCTGTGTCTATATCCTTATATAAAAATGTCCGCAGAGGTAAGTCCTAGTCCAAGTGTTTGGCCACCCCTCTAATTTAAGAAGCAGCTATATTCTTGCCCTCCTTGGAAAGCTGGTGTTTCTTAATTATAAATGGAGCATAAGCTTCATGTAAACCCAGAACTACACTGTCTTGAAGTAGCCATCACTTATACAGGCCAAGTACACTTGCTAGCTAGACCAGTGAGTATCAGGGCACCAGAAAACAGGGTACCGTATTTTCCGGCGTATAAGACGACCGGGCATATAAGACGACCCCCTAATTTTACAGTTAAAACATAGGTTTAGGCCTATATTCGCTGTATAAGACTACCCCCCACTTCTGAGGCTGTAGTCTTATACAGCGAATATAGGCCTAAACCTATGTTTTAACTGTAAAATTAGGGGGTTGTCTTATACGCCGGAAAATACGGTAGTTGGGCAGACCAGTGAGGATCACAGCTCCCATGGGGAGGTGGGTGGAGCGTGACCTTGGGGAGCAGAGGGCTGGGCCCTGCAGTGAGCAGGGCCTTATTCTTGAAGGAGATGGGAGCCCTGGCCAGTCAGGCTACTGCTGCCCTGCAGCGGGCTTTCAGAGCTGAGCAGGCACGGGGACAGGCCTGTGCCTGCCAGGCCACTGGAGGAAGAATTGCCTCATGGCTGCTTTTCCACAAATTTCCTTGGAAAGGGGATTTTCCATAGGCAGGAGTCAGGGTGCATTTCTTACCTAAACTGGGAAAAGACTAAGATCATATTCTCAGTATCTGAGAGTAACACCATCTCCCCTATTTTATGGATGAGGAAACTGAGGTCCACATGAAGGGACTTGCCCAAAGTCTCAGGGGTCGGTCAGTAGCAGAAACACAGGGCTCTGACTCCCTCCCCATCCAGGGCTTCTTACCAGCTGCCCCTTCCATAAAATGGCATATTTGGCAAGAGCACAACTTCAGGTGCTTGAGGAACAGGGCTGCATAGAAGGAGTTCACCTGCCTCTTACATTAGTGCACAGGATGTAGGCCCTCCAGAAGGCTTGGGTTCTAGTAAATAGAATCCTAATGCCTGGGACGGGGCACAAGTCCAGGATGTGACAGCAGCAGGCAGAATACTCTGGGCCTGGCCCGAAGGCCTCTGATGAACTATGTAGAATCAGCTTGACCACCACCTGGCCTTGGGTATTCTTCAACCTGGGCCCAGCAAGGAAAGGCTCCTTCCTGTCCACTGGCTGGGTGTGCTGCAGACAGGCTGAGGGACCCAGGGCGAAAGGAGAGGACCCTAGGGCCTAGTGGCCAGAAGCACAAAGGTGTCTTAAGAAAGGAAAACTAGAGGAATAGGGGGATAGGCAGGGCTAGCTTTCCAGATCAGTCTTTTCTCCCTAATGCAATAATCCCTTGTCTGAAGGTCTGAAATAAACACTTTCAGCTTTCTGAAAAAGAGGGCTGGGCTGGGTTGCAGGGTGCTTGGATACTTAGGGAACGCCCCAGGGGGCAGGCCCCCAGAGCCCTGTCACCTTTGGGGATATCACTGATCAGCTCCATGATGAACTACATAGATCTTGAACATTCTACTTCACTGACAAATACACATTCTTTTTCAGCACACATGGAATCTTTATAAACACTAACAGTGTTCTAGGCCCTAGAGCTGTTTTGATTCTCCATATTCTCTAACCATAATGCAGTACAACTAGGAATCAACTAAGAAAAAAATGTCACACATTTGGAAATTTAAACTATACTTTAAAATTATTCATGGGATAAAGAAATGATCGTAGCAATTAGAAAAATTTAGCATTTAAACGACCACAAATAGGATATAGTGAAAGCAGTACTGAGGGAAATTTATAGGATCCTATGAAAGTATTAGACAAGAGAAACCTTGAAAACTAATGAGTGTCCAAGTCAAGAAGTCAGAAAAAGAAAAAAAAAATCTAAAGGAAATAAAGGTAAGAGCAAAAGCTGATTAAATAGAAAAGGAAGCAGCAACAGAACCATAAGCTGACTGTCAGAGTGATCTGAGTATCTGCTGTGTTTACTCACCTGGTTTGTCCTTCATTCCTGACACTAGGGCGGTTCCCTTCTTTTTGCAGCTCAACCCTGTATGTACAGTTTCTTGGTAACATTTTTATCTAGCATTTCTAGGTGTTTATAATGGGGGCTTTTTCATATTCCCTGATAACATTTCAATTTAAGTTGCTCTTATCTTTCCAGGTTTGAATATGCTTGATTGTCCTTAATTTATATAGAAATTTATGTACACATTGAATAATGTCTAGTTCTTTGTATATCAATTATACCTCCATAGACCTTTAAAAATAAAAAAGTGTGTTTAAGTGTGCCTCATAGTGATGTGTCAATCCCAGATTCTACGTGCCCCATGAGAACGTTCACATGAGATAAATGAAAGAATTGTTGGATTACAAGATGATTCACTTAGGAATTCAGTGAAACCCAGTTCTTTCAAGTATCATATAGATAGTGCTTCTGTGTAAAACAAGGGACCCTTCTGTCACTTAGGTCAGTTAAATGATCCTGAAGCTTACTAACACTGAATAAACAGACATCACTCCTTTATCCCATACATGGAACAAGCCTGAAAGGTGCCCTCAGCCAGGTAGAGGAATGTATCTGAGCAGTCAGAGTGTGAGCACTTTGCCCAACGAAGCAATACGATGGCTCAGTAACATTAAAAATGGATAGTGAAATTACACTAGGCTACAAAGATATTAAGAAACACATATATCTGATCTTGGAGAAACTGTCAGGGCAAATATTTGTTGAACATATGGATGAATAAGTAAACGAACCTCCTGCAACTGAAGGATTTCTGCTTCCAGACTCTTTAATTTCTTTTCACTTTCTTTGGACTGAGCAAAAATCTCATCCCGGGATGCACGAGCTTCTTCTAATTCACGCTGGTAATCCTTCATCTGAGCCTAAGGAAGAAGGTTTTGGGATAGTTATGTTTTCCAGATTATTAAAGTAATATAATTATTATAGATAAGTATATGGAAGTGACAAAGATATCACAAGAAAACATTTAGACCAATACCTCATACACACAAAAATACTCAACAAAATAGCAGACCGAATCTATCAACATATAGAAAACCACACATCATTATATACTTATACACCACTGTATCCCACCATCGAAGTGGGATTTATATGAGTGGAAGTGTGAATTGACAGAGGAAATATAACTGTATGATCATCACAAAATTCAGAAGGAGCATTTGACAAAATCTAATACCTTTAACACTCAATAAGCCAAATAGAAGGAAACTTCCTCAACCCTGAGAAAGGGCATAAATGAAAAACTGACAGCTATTATCATACTTAATATTGAAAGACTGAATGCTTTCTTTCCCCCTATGATCAGCAGCTAGGCAGCAATGTCTGACCTTACCACTGTGTTTAATGCTGTAATGGAGATTCTAGTCAAAGCAATTAGGCCAAGACAAAGAAGTAAAAGATATCCAGATTGGAAAGGAAGAAATAAAACTCAATTTGTAGATGATATGATCTTGAATATAGAAAATCTTAAGGAATCTATTAAAAATCCATTAGAACTAATATGAGTTCAGCAAAGTTGCAGGATACAAAAAAATCAACTGTATTTCTATACACTAATTATAAATATTCTAAAAATTAAGAAAACACTTAGAATAGAATAAAAAATAAAAATCCTTAATAAATTTAGCTAAAATATCAAAAACTACAAAATAAAACATTGAAAGAAATTAAATAGGTAAATAAATGAAAGATGTTCATGGACTGGAAGACTTAGTATTGGTAAGATGGCAATACTCTCCAAATTGATCTAAAGAGTCAACATCAAAATCCAAGTGGGCCTTTTTTTGGCATAAGTTATCTAGGTCCCGAATTGAAAGGAACCTAGATAGCTTAACAATCTTGAAAAAGGATGACAAAGTTGGAGAAGTCACTTCCCAATTTTGAAATTTACAAAGCTATGATGATCAAGACTGTGGTAGCTGCATAAGGATACACACATAGATCAGTGGGATAGAATTCAGTGGGGGAAAGAATAAGCTTTTTAACAGAGTTCTGGGACAACTATATATATCCAAAAGAAAGAAAATGGGTTTATACATCAAGCCATATAACAAAAATTAACTCAAAATGGATTAAAAAAAAACGGCTTAAGTATAAAATTCTGAGAAGAAAACATAGCAATAAATCTTCAGGACCTTGGATTAGGCAGTGGTTTCATATATAATTTAAAAAGCACAAGAAATGAAAGAAAAAAATAAGCTGGATTCCATCAAAGTTAAAAACGTTTGTGCTGTAAACAATACCACTGAGTGAGCAGACAATCCAGCTTGGAAGAGAATGGAAGAAAATATTTGGAAACCATTTATCTTACAAGAAACATTCAGAATATATAGAAATGTTACAACTCAATTATTAAAGACAACTTGAAAAGATGAGTGGGAGACTGAAATATATTCTTTTCGAAACAATGACCAATAAGCCCATGAAAAGATGCTCAATGTCAGCAGTCATTAAAGAAATGCAAATCAAACCACACTGAGGTAACCACGCTTGGGGGTATGTGCTCAGCAGCCACATTAGTCAGGCGTCACCAGAAACTGTTCAGAGCCGAAAGAGCATATTCCTGCTGGGGATGCCCCACCTGTGGGCTCTGAGTGCCATCTTTATGGCCGGCGGGTGCTGCACCGAGCCTTTCTCCCCCACTTTGGCCATATCATGTTTGATTTCAGCAGGGCCATATGGCGCCATCGGGGACTGATGGCTGGCTGCACATACCTGAAGTTTGCGAAGCTGCTTGATGACTTCATCTCTAGCTTTGTTTGCAGCCTCGATTTGAGCTTCAAGGTCTTTCAGGTCTATTTCCATTTTCTTCTTTGAAGCAACAGCAAGTGCCCGCTGTTTGCGCTCATCCTCCAGCTCGGCCTCGAGCTCCCGCACCTATTGGATGGCATTGGGTCATGCTGGTCAGACCTGTGGCCTCTCAGAGAGCAGGCAGCCTGCCATCGTGTGAGCCGTTACTCTGCACAGGTGCGCTCCGTACTGAACAGACTGAAAACCACAAGAGCTGAATTTTGTTCAGACAGAGCTTTAAAAAACACCTGGCACACACCATTGCCACTCTTCCAAGGTACCTACAGAGGCAGAGCCCCTGATCTCACGCTCATATTCTAGGTGATACAACAAAATGGGAGGCGTGGGACCACTTCTTGGGGACTTTTGCAGTGGGGACACTTCAGCAGCCAGTGGAGAGACCCACCCACACGGTGAGTTGCTGAGGTTTCAGGCCAACACCCGGTGGGCGAGCCAGCTGAACAAGGAGCCCCAGCCGCAGCCAGGCCTCAGATATACCCACTGAGTCACTTCAGAATTCCGAACCCACAGAAGCCGTGCGTTACTAAGTGTTGTTTTACGCCATTAAGTTTGATGGAATTTGTTATCTAGCAATACATGACTAATATAATAAATATTAGTGGAATGAAAATAGAAATTAAACATGTCCCAGATCTAAGACTTGATATCACGAACTCCAAGGAGTGCCAAAATATCATCAAATAATTTGTAAAGTAAATTTTTGGTAGTTTAACATACAGTCAGAAAAGAATACAAATCATAAGTGCCCAGAAACTTAAAATAAAAAAACTGTAAATATTTGTGTCCTCCCCCTCCCCCCCCCCTTTAAAGAATGGTTTAATGAGGACATCTGATCTGAACTTCAGAACTGTGCTGAATCACTTTGTCTGGTGGGTTTTGATTCTTTTCCTTCATCCATACTTTGAGCTTGAATCTAACTACATATTATTCCCCTGAGATTCCACTCAGGGCTTTTTAATCACTAATTGTCGTGGCTTGTAAGCAGCAGTGATATTATCTGAGAAATAGGAAATCAAAACCAATTACATTAAATTGTAAAAAAATTACCAACTAACCAATAAATTAATTTTACTCCAACTAATGTGTTCTAATGTGAATGAAGAGGATATGGACTCAAAGTGGAGCTTTGAGAATGAGCACACTCTTCACCTGGAGGCCACACTTCCTACAACCTACCTGCTTAATCAGGAGCCGCTTCTTTTCCTCATTCTGCTCATCTCTGGTTTGCAAGTCCCTCTCAAACTGGGCTTTCATGGCCTGCATGTTGACCTCCAGGCGAAGCTTGGCATCCTCTGTTGCCTGAAGTTCATCTTCTAGCTCTTCCAGCTGGGTCCTCATTTCTTCCACCTGCTGCTCCAGGGCTCGCTTGGATTTTTCAAGTTCATGAACCTGAACCACAGGAAGCATTGAGAGAGTTGACCCTTGGGAGAGGCACAAGCAAGGATAGCAAGCTTCTTGATGTATAGGCCCCCGCACGGCATGTTGGTCACTCTGGGCACCCCTGGGCCAACTTGCTGACCCGTCACTGCATCCTTCCCATTCCCTCTGTAGCTGCAGCTCTTCATTGCAGAGCATGCCACTTAGATGACAGTACCGATTTCTTTATTCCCATGCGCACTGGAACCAATGAATTAATCTCTGATGACCTTGACACTGAGAACTTTAACCAAAGAACAATGAAAAGAGCGCAGAGTCAGAGGTACTTGTCTGTTGACTGGCCACTTGTTTGCTGTCTGCCTGTAACAGATACGACAGTACACACATCCCTTCTTGCTGGGGAAACATTATTTGTGCTGAAAATGTGCATGTGGAAACCTTTACATGTTACAGTGTGTTAGGCCTGTGAAGCAAGTATAGTTAACAAGAGGCCTGACCTTTCTCTGGACAAAGATCCCACACCACTACCTACTACGGTAGTTCTCTGGGCCAGGTGCTGCACTGAGTGCTTCCACCTTATGCCTCCTTTGGTCCCTGAGACAGCCCTTCACACAGGCCTGTGGAGGTGCTATTAGGTATCCCCTCTGGGGTTCATGGCCCTGTCATTCTTCACTGGGGCAGGTAGGAGACTGTGACGTGAGGGCCTGTCTCCTAGCAGTGTCTGGCATTTCACAGGCAAAAAAAAAAAAAAAAAAGTTTGTGGAATAAATGTGTGACTCACTTTTCCCAGAGAAAACTAATATGGAAAAAAAGAAACAGAATTAACTGTGGAGCGCTCTCTCTAAACTTTACTATGTAATCATAGCCCTTTGTACTCTAGGTGGCTGCTGCTTGTCCATTGGGCTGGTCCGCTGGGCACAGGCTGGAGGAGACCCAGTAGGAAGGAGGTAGAAAGCTTCCCTCCCTTATGATGTGGCCACACAGCCTGTATCCCATGCACATGAGCCTTTACAGAGGACTGTGTTTTTCAAAGCACACTTGCTTTGTGGTCTTGGGCAAGTGTAGTGTCCATCTGACAGATGAAGAAACTGAGGCATAGAGAGGTTAGTTACGTGGCTTCTCCTGGTCAGAATGAAAGTAGTGGAAAAGCCAAGCCTGGAACCTGTTTCTGATTCCTGGCCTGGACTCACTTCACTACCCTCAACACATCATATACTGAGGGGATGGGGTGGGGGTGGGGGGTGGATGTTGAGTGAAAACCACTGCTGCTCTGATGGGAGAATAAACAGTATCAGAAATTTCCAACCTGTCAGTCCCCTAAGCATCTGAAGCCTTCAGAGAAAACAGTGGGGTCTCACTGGGAGGCCCGGGTGAAGAGAGCTACAGTGCCCAGCTCCCCATCCCATCTATTGGAGGGGCCTCTCGTGTGTGTTACCTACCTGTGACTCAGGAACAAACTCTTCTGTCTAAAAGGCCCTGCCAGGATGCAGGGTAGGGCAGGGGGCACCTGTGCAAGCGGCCAGAACACAGAGCTTCCCCACCGCAACTCCACACAATGCACAGACTACAGGAGATCTGATAGTCCCTCCCATGTTGACAGACAGACACTGGGCACCCCGCTAAGGACCTGCCTGCACTCCTCTGAAGGAACTGGTCCCCAAGGACACTCACGTTCTTCCCCACGTCATCCTTGGAGCTCATCAGGTCTTCCATGTCTGCTCGCAATTGCTTGTTCTGCCTCTCAAACTCCTCCTTGGCCTCCAGGGCCCCCTCCAGGGCCCGGGCCAAGGACAGGGCTTTGGTCTCTTTTTCTCTGGCCTCGGCTTCGGCTCGGTCGCGCTCTTCTGCATAGCGAGCAGAGATGTTCTTCTCTTCTGCTAGCAGCTACATGGATGCAACAGGACACAGTAAACAATCCAGGAAGGCAACAGGGACGCTTCTCATTCGTGACACGTCTGGCTAACTGCTAAGAATGCAACTACAAGATGATGGGTGTCTTCTTCCTTTCTTTTGCTTTTCTGCTTTTTCCAATTTTGCTCTACAAGAGCTGTCTGGAAAAAATCCAGCCCTTGTCAATATAACGAGAATAGTTACGTGGTGAATACTTCCAGGACAGCCCTCGTAAATGTGTATTGGCTAAGAAAATAATTCTTTTAAGCTAATATAAAAGTGAGGGCTTTGCCAGGAGGGAACAGCGTGTGGCGCTGTCCTGGAGTCCTGAGTGACAGGCATGTCGTGAAAGCCCACCTGATCAAACTTTTTCTGCTTCTTCTCCAAGTTGGAGACAATCTGGCGCTGGTGGTCTAGGTCCACCATCAGGTCATCCAGCTCCTGCTGTAGCCGGTTCTTGGTCTTCTCCAGCTTGTCGTAGGCCAGAGCCTTTTCCTCCAGGCGCTGGCCCAACGTCTCCATGTCTTTAAGAAGCTTCTTTTTGGCTTCTTCCAAACTTTCAATTGTCCCCAAATCGTCATCTACTTTCTTCTTGGTATCAGTCAACTAGGTTTCATGTAAAGAAATAAGATCAATATTAAAGAACTCAACCGGTTTTCGTATTTGAGGTGAAAAAACTTATTTTCAATATTTTGTAAGAAACAGTGTAAATCAGTACTATGTGATTTTGATCAAATTAATCTTAGAGACTGTAACTTAACTTAATTCTTAGCTAATAATCTGTATAACATCAGTGGATTAAAATGTTGGCACAGTGCCGTGTCTTTACTTTAAACACTTCGAACATTTCAACGAGCATAGGATCAGCACTTGGCTGGGGCAAAGACAAAAACACTTCAAAAGTTACCAAGTAACCACATACATTACAGACTATTTAGTGCAACCCAATTAGCTGGCCCAAATGGAACCGAAACGTCCAGCCTCGGGGGACACCGGCTGCTTAATGCCCACATCTGGGCCCTTGGCGCCTGTGAGGACGCGCACCTGGGACTGCAGGGCCAGCACTTGTTTCTCTAGGTTCTTCCTGGCCTCCTCCTCCTCCTCCTGCTGCTCCTGAAGGCTGTTCTTCTCCTCCTCTAGCTGCCGGATCCGACTGCTCAGGTTCAGCTTTTGGCGCGTCTCTTCCTGAAGAAGCTCCTGTGTGTGTGTATAAAAAATAGTTAATACTTAAGTTACATTAATCAACAAATCAAGACACGTCTATTACAAAAGAAATGTCATAAAGAACAGAAAGCTTCAGTGTATGAGAAATACCCAGTGATACTACTAAGTAGAAATGACTTGAAAACACACATGATGTTATAAAAGTTCTGAACAAACCCTGCTCTAAACTCCTGCAGGAGGGATGGCAGCACCCGGCGCCCCTCTGGGCCTAGGCCAGGACGTGAGTGGTCCGAGCCGCCACCCACCCCTTCAGGCCCCGGCCCTAGTCCAGGCACTTGGCATTTCTCATGACAACTCCCTCCAGCACGGGGCAACCCCTCAACTGTTTGTCCTTAGTACTTTCTGCCAGATTAATATTTCTAAAATGTAACGGCAAACGTCTTACCTGTTTTGTTCAGACTTAAAATTTTAAAGGCACTTACAGAGCTCTCTGTCATCTGGCCCTGTCTCCTTTAAGCTCACTAACCAGGAAGTGAATTATAATGAACTTCCAAGAAAACTGCTACATTGTTATATTATCCAAGTCATTAACCTAACTTCCATCTGACTTAAAAACATCCCTAACAAATGACTGACACAAGTCTTAAGAAGCAGGATAAATAAGCTTCAAATCATTTTTTTTAAGAAAAGGGACTGTTTTTCCTAAATCAGTGTAACAAAATTTCAACCACAACAAAAGTCTTATTTCAAAAGATCAGCAGTACATGCACACGTGCAACAGAACCACACCCCAGGCAGAGGCTGCCTCCGAGGTCCCCACACGCCTGTGAGACTCAGGAACCAAGAGCTCTGCCTTGAGATGCTGAGCTTCAGAGATTTCCCAAGTGTCAAGGCTGGTTAGACTGCAAGATGCTCCAAGTAAATGTTCAGCATAAAGTTAGAGAGGTGAGAAGGTGATGCACTCTGGGCTAGTATGTTTCACCAACGTATGGATCATAGAAATGCTATTATGAAAATACCTGTGTGTCCTGCAGTTGAGACTCCAGACTAGCTGCATCCTTAGCAAATTTAATACCCTTCTTCTCTGCTTCTTCCAGAAGAGTTGAGACATTATCCAATTCATTCTGCAAGGAACAAAGATTGAATTCAGTTACAGTAAGCAGGTACAAAGGGTCCAGAATCACCATTCTTAAATGAACCTAAGAAGAGCAGTCAGTATTTGGGGGCAGTGGGGGTGTACTTGAAATTGCCAACCTCAATGAAGGAAGGGTCTGTCACCTGCTAACAGTGCCCAACGAAGCAGGCACTGTACCAGCTGCCAGACAAGTCTGCTACTGGAAGGGCGGGGAGTTTTTTGTTTTTTTTTAAAGATTTATTTTATTGATTTTTGACAGAAACAGAGACAAAGAGAGACAGATAGAAAAGGGAGGGCCCAGAGCAGTCTCCATAGTTGACATTTGTTTTCCATATAGTTTCACTCCACAGGTGGGCACAGGGCTGCGCAGGGCAGGAACTGGGCCGGGAGCCTCCCACATAGGTCCCAGCAAGAACTGAACTGGGGGCACACCCCAGTTCAGCATGTGGGTCTGCACGGGCCGGGGCCGGGATTCGATCCTCGGTCCTCGGGGCTTCAAAGCGAGCGCTTTACCCGCTGAGCCATCCCAGCTTTCCCTGGTGGGGAGTTTAAAGCTGTAGAGCCCACACACGGAGCCGGGCTCTGCCTGGTTTACTAGCTTTTCATCATGAAGAGACAGAAATTATACCAAATCCTCTGAGGGGCTGCTATCCTGTAGGAGGCTCTCACTCAGGCCAGCAGGTGTTAACGGTACTCCAATCCTGTTGCACAGTAAGATGTAGTCACCATATGCTTTGGGGGCGAGTATATTTCATAGTCTTACAGAACCCGAAAACTTTAATATAAGGTTCATAAATGTAGAATCACTATATTGTACACCTGGAACTAATATAATACTGTATGCCAACTATACTTTAACAACAAATTAAAAAAATATGGTATTTTAAGTCTACCATGAATATTCAGCTATTTTTTATGGTCGGATTTTATGGAAAATGTAAAATATTTCTTTTTCCTCCTCCATTAATGACAGCTCTAAGATACGCCCCACCCGCCATGTTGTAAAACCTTGTGTTTTTGTGAGGACAGTGGGTATAAATAGAGGGACCCATAGGGGCAGCAGGGCCCCCTTCATTCAGATTTGCCCTCTAGTCATACGAGCAATGGGAGGACATCTAGAGCACAGAACTAAACATGTTACAGCGAATGACATTTCTGTTTTTACTCATTTTAGCAACATCCTTCAGAGCCCACACCTCATCAGTCCTGGCAAGAGGGGCTCGGGACTCACCAGACCTCTTGCCTTTAGCTCTAGCTTTAAACTGCCATGGGCTCCCTCACCAGAGGGAGGCAGGCTGCTCAGCCGCCTGGAGCCTCCCATTCCTCACCTGTCAGACGCACCCAGAGGATAAGTGGGAGCGCACAAGGAGCCTAGCTGACGTCTGCCCGGCGTGGGCAGCACTGGGGCCTGTGAATGCCACTCGCATGGCCTCCTGACCAAGCATGTAGCTGTTTATTTTTCTTTTTAAAAGGTTTTATTGTTTTTGACAGAGACAGAGAGAGAAGAGGGAGGGCCCAGAGAAGTCTCCATAGTTGTACATCATCAATTTTCGACATGGTCCTGTTCCACACAGGTGGGTGGGGGCTGCGCAGGGTGGGAACTGAACTGGGGGCCTCCTGCATGGGAAGCTCACCCCAGTTCAGCATATGGGTCCACACGGGCTGTGGCTGGGATTTGATCCTGGGTCCCCGGGGCTGCAGAGCGAGCGCTTAACCCACTGAGCAATCTCAGGTTCCCCATGTAGCTGTTTCTAACATCCTTCTAGGGAAATCTTTCTAGATTTGTGAGTACTATTGCAGCACATATAGCACAGAAAGGAGTTAATAGAGGCCTGAGAAAGATCTCCTTAGAAAGTCTTGTGTGCAGTGCGGTGCTTGGCTGGCGTCTGGGAACTTAGATTTCATTTTGGGAGGGTTCCCTCCATTCCCTAAATAAGATGGCTCACTGTGCTTGACTATGCATGGGACAACATGCTGAGTCCTGGGAGCTCTCCTAGTAAATGACCGAGCATGGGGTGGTCCTGGCTTTCCGATATCACATCTACTATGTTGTTTTCACCAACTGCATAGAAGTCTATCCTTAGATATACTTCCACAACGAACATTCTTAAAGTTGAATGTGTATGCATATTCCTTAATTATTTCTCAAGGATAAATTACTAGATATGAATTTATCGTGTTCAAGGATATTCACATTTTTAAGGCTTGTGACACCATAATTGCCAAACTGTCCTCTGGAAAAGACTGAACTTTTTTTCCCCTTATATTTCAACCACAATGTATAAAAAAATCCAGTTTTTGCAGATCTTCACCAATACTAGATAATAATATTTTCTACCCACTGCTTCTGTTCTCTTATTGTCTAAAGGGAGAAGTTGAAGTGGTGCTTAAAAGCATTCAAAGAACTACACCCACAGTTCAATGTAGAATTTATTAGAGTTAAGGTGAACTTATGCTATCTTATTAAGATAAATGTTATTTAGCAACATACAATAGGGACCTATGGCTGAACATATTTACTTGTGATGGCAACTGTCAGGTATTAAATAGCG
Source organism: Craseonycteris thonglongyai (assembly GCA_004027555.1). Classification (NCBI taxonomy): domain Eukaryota; kingdom Metazoa; phylum Chordata; class Mammalia; order Chiroptera; family Craseonycteridae; genus Craseonycteris; species Craseonycteris thonglongyai. The sequence continues at coordinate 74,072 of PVKE010000995.1, read as the reverse complement.
TATTAGCTGTGGGTCTCATGGCCACAGAGGGAAGAAATGTGTAAACTATGCACACGCTACTGTAGGACGTGTCCAGAGTGAAGGTTTCCGAGGCTCACCTGTAATTTATTTGCCTTCTCGGCCAGCTCCACCCTGAGTCTGTCTCCTTCTGAGACCTTGGCATGTAGCTCCTGGACCTGGGCATCTAGTTTCTTCCTCTTGTGCTCGGACTCGGCCTTGACCTGCTGCAGCACCTTCACCTCGCATGCCAGCTCCTTGTTGTCTGTCTCCAGGCCCTGCTTGTTCTTCTCCAGATTTGCCTTGAACTAGGCAAGGAAAGAGAAATAATTTATCGGTATTTTGTTAACTCTCTTAGAGGCGCTGTGTTTTGTTTCTGTGGGATTGTGCCTGATGCACAGCTCAGTGAAGATTTCTGTAGAAGGGAGCACACCTGTACACACTCCTAGGGTAGCAGATTCAGGCATTTAGGGGCTCCCTGCCCTGTATAATTTACCCTTCTCAGTGCAGGCTGGGGCGACAGACAGAACATATCCTATCCAAAGAGTAATCATTCATTCACACCATCCTTTGTATGAAACAAGTTTTATTAGTTAAGAAAGTTTTTCTTTTTTAGCAAAAAGTTAAACATGTGTTGCTGGGATGAGGTAACACAGGGACACACCTGAGTGACAACACAGTAGTTAGAGGTAACACGAGTAAGCACTGTATGTTGGTGGAAGGTGACCACAGAGGCTGGGTCTCTGCAGGGACAGCTTCAGGGGTGACATAGGACTGAGGAGGGGCTTTCGAAGCAGTATGGCTGGGCTACACGGGCCTCGGGGGCCAGATGCCAGGCTGCACGTTGCCTTTCCACTTAGTAGCCAGCAGCTTAACTGTGACACTTAGCGTGACAGCAGCTTAACTTCTTAACACTGATCATCCTCATCCTTTGAATGACAATGACAGAGACGAACCCACACGACTGTAATAAGGTTAATGAAGGCAAGACATGTGGAGCACTTAGCACGGTGACTGACATAGAACAGTGTCAATGGTCAACAACCATTAATACTGTTGTATGAAAAGGCAGCGTGCGAACAGGCAGAGAAGAGAGGGATGGGAAGTCAGAGGAAGAGCCAATAACATGAAGGAAAGGATAACGGAAATACTGAGGAAGGAGACGAGCCTGCCCGGAGGATGGTTTGGGTTGGGTGGTGCATGAAGTTTTGTCAGGATGGAAAGCCCGTGTGAGACACAGAAGAGGGGATGGTGAAATGAGTGGCAGCGGCGTGCTGGCAGCAGATGAGGGTGAATGACTTCACACTGTTGAAGGTTTCTGAGCTCAAGTCAGAAAGGAAAAAAGTGGTATCAGTGACAGGGGCACTGGGGGATTATGTGATTTGAGATGGCAGCTGCACCCATCCAGTTCTTTAGAACAGTCGGGGCAAATGGCTATGGTAGGTAAGCCGAGTGTTTCTGGAGAGCAGCCACCTCAGGGCTCCTGGCTCTCCACTAGCCATCACCGTGCCGCACCCACAGCACTGCCAGGTGGGGGTGGCGGCTGACTTCCTCCCAGATGTGGCAGGCTCCCTACCCTTTTTGCCTGCTCCAGCTGCTCCGACAGCTCCTCCAGCGCCGTGGCGTGCCTCTGCCTCACATCCTGAATCTGAGCTTCATGGCTCTTAGTTTCCTCCTCCAGAGCCTTCTTGAGCTCTGCCACTTCCTGCTCACGTTTTGTACTAGAGAAACGTAGTTTTAGAGAAAGCTCTGAATTAGCTGACTGATACTAGAACTACACACACACATATATATTTGTAATTAAAAGTGCTGCTTTTAAAAAATGTTACATTAATTCCTAGGATAATTATTAGACATGCTATTTCTAGTAGGCTGGCGCAGCTATTAGTGTGTCTGCAGACTGTTTTGGAATTGGTCAGCAACTGGCGAACAGATGCCCAGCTGCCTGCTACAGCACCAGCAGACATCTCAGTAAAACCGGAAAAGGGAAAATAATCCCCAAGAGGCTTTCAAAAGCTAAGAGGTGAAACCAATCAGGTCACTGCACCCTGACAAGAGCAGTAGCCTTCCTCATCACTCCTGGGCAATGGCTAGTTAACAGCCCCCAAACTCTACCAGAAATGGCCTAAGGGGCAGGAAAATTAGAAGGCGGGCAGAGGGTGGTGTGGCTGGTTCAGAAAGGGTCTTGAGTCTGATATGGGAACACAGCAGGTCCAAGACCACAGGCTTTAAATGTCTGGAGATAAACTGAGGTTTTTATCTGCAATTAGAGTATGGAGGTCACAGCAGTATTCAGTGTCTTTACATGACTTTGTATATTTTATAATTTGCTATATAACATACTTAGGATTAAGGTGGAAACCAGTTATTAAGAGACTTTACCTCCATGACAAATCACTCTTTAAATTTGTCAATAAGCACCATCTTTAAGCATGTAGCTTGATAAAGACGGAAACCAGTAAGGAAATACCACCCCGGCTAAGAGCTGTATTAATAGCAACAGTTTAAATAGCTGTAACTTCACAATGATCCTGAAGCACAACTCTGGCAAACTTGCTGTGTATTTTAAAACCATTTAACTCTGTCCTTTAAACCAGTAACCAGTTAGGACAGCGACTTATGTGCTGACTCCTGTGTGGACACATTTTCCTATCTGTGCTGGAAGAGTGGGGACGGCCAGAGGCTGAGACCAGCTCGGCAGCTGCAGCAGCTGCAGCAGCCAGACGAGAGGCATCACTGAAGATCTGCTGTGTGTGGCCCGGCCCAGCCCAGCGCAGGTTCAGCAGAGGGGACAGGAATGCATCCGTCTGGCCCAGTCCTCTGCAGTCTTCGTCCTAAGTCCTAACGAGAGCTAAGATGCCAGCTGAAGCGCAGTCTGCTGCAGAGTACTAGATTTGCTGAGGACTGTTACCCTAACCAAGATGCACAACTTGGGGGGAGAACCCCTGGAGTGGGGGGATGGCCCGAGTCCTTCCAAGAGCGCAGTGCACACGAACGCTCACACATCTGAGCTGCAAGCAATGCGCATTCCTCACACAACAGAATCCATGGGAGCTATTTTGGGCATATCCATGGTTTAAATAAACATGCATGTATGAGTTGTACTGTCTTAAAAGAAGTTTTTTTCCAAGAGCCGAATGGAAGAAATTATCAGAACTTTTTCCTAATGTGGTCAAAACACAGCTGAGAATAAATATTTCAACAAAGTCTAGTTCAGTGTATTTTTAAAAAGCAGATGTTTAAAAGTGAAGGCCAGGACTTAAAACTGCTCAGAGCAGAGTCCCTCTGCTGAGTGGGGCTGGGAGCCCTGCGACAGCGACACAAGCTCTGCGTTGCTGCTGCGTTTCATGTCCACAGCACGTCCTGACTTGGGCTCATCCCCTCCGTTTCTTCACCAGCGAACGCTCTCCCGACACCTACAGCCTGCCTGTCTCACTGCTCAGGGCAGCCTCTGACTCGGTGATGTCACTTCCAGGTGCAGGCGCCCGATGAGCACACCCTTGTCCTCTGGTTTTCACCACCACACGTTCCCTCCTTGTCACTCCAGCTCATTTCCTACCCCTGACCACACCTGACTTCATGAACATCCCTCCTGTCCTTGTTATAACCCCAGCCACCTTCTCAGAGTGACAGGCTACTCATCCCATCACCCTCACCTGGAACGGCCAAGGAAACCCGGGGTTCCTGGGTGAGCCTCGCGCAGCCTGGCAGCAGCTGGCAGCTCGTTTTGAGGAGGGAGCAGAATGTCAGGAAGAGGGTGGGCTAGTAACCTGGGCGACTGAGATGAGGGTGCTACTTGTGTGCCAGCAGGAGCCACAGGTTGGCCCCTGCCCGCTCTGTTCATGGCTCTCCTGTGACGTTCTGCAGGCTGACGCGCTCACTAAGGTCGGAAGAAACCTCCGCCTCTGCTTGTCACTTTCCTCCTGTCCACACTTGGCTGCTGGCTTGTCTGTGGCAGCTCATGTCTCTGCCTAATGCACCTTCGTCTGGGTACCTGTACTCCCTTCTTTTCGTTGCTGTGAACGTGCACCGCCCTTCTTATGTTTGCCCACCGCCGTTCCTGCTCACTGGTGCTGCCAGTGGATGCCCGAGAGCCGTGTCTGTCCCTGCTATGCCCCCGTCCTCCCCATCTCTGTCTGTGTACAAATCTTCTCCCAGCCCTTGGTGTGTGTGGGTGCCTGTCTCTGTCTTTCCCTAGATGTCCACCCCTGACCATGGTTTCCTGGCCAGTCTCCTCCGTGCCCCTCAATCTGCTGGCCCACCTACCTCCCCATTGGCTGGTTTATTCCTGTTCCACCTGCCACTATTTCCAGGAGGGAGAGGATGCTCAGAACGACAACTTAAAGAAACCACGCACACCCACAGCTTGCAGCTGCCGCCCCCCTGGCTCACCGGAGCTCCTGCTGCGCCGCTGTGGTGTCCAGGGTGTCCTCTAGCTCTGTTTTCAGAGCTTCCAGTTCCTCACTCAGGTCCCTCTTCTGCTTTTCTGCCTTGTTCCGTGAAGCCTTCTCAGATTCAAAGTCTTCCTGAAGCTCAGCAATCTGGGCCTGCAGCTCTCGCACAACTTTAAGGGCATTGTTTTTATGGAGCGTCTCGTCGTCGCCCCTGTTAAAACATCCAGGCACAAGGAGCCCTCAGAGCTGGTGCACAGGCGGACGGCTGCCAGGTGAGCCCGTGCCCCTCTGCCCGAGGAGACCCCACTATGTGGCTGCCCGCCGTGCGCGAGGCTGGGGCAGTGGCCCAGGGCCTGCCAGGCAGGGTAGATGTATGCGGAGTGGCAGAGCAGGAACCGAATCGAGCCCAGCCCCCAAGGGGCTACACAGTTCCATTATAAGGAAGGACAGTCTTGCTTTAGTGATTAGGATACAACAAAACACCCTCTCATGGAAAATGTTAGTAGGTAGAATCCTGCTCCACATAGCAGTCTAATCTATTAAAATGGTACCAGCCACCAGTGAATCAGCAAATTCAGGACTTGGAATACCCAGCAGAAGGAAGAGACCCACCACTTTGCACCTCACCTGCCCTGTAATGCATCTTTCTGTGACGTCTGATGTAGGCAGATTTTTGGACTGGAAGTAGTTGGGATGTTTGTGGTGAGGGAGGGGGAAGCTGACAAGCCTGAGAGTGCATGGTGGTGAACTTCTAATTCTAGATTCTAGCCCTCACTGCTGTGAGAAGCAGAAAATCTGGTTAAAGTAAAATTAACAGTGAGAGATGACAGAAAAATTTCTGTTAGGAGATTTTGATTGTAATAGATTATAAATGAAACCTTAAGTCTGGTTACTCTTTATAAAGAAATGGAAATACTAGATATAAATATATTTAATATACAGTAATGCCTTGCAATTCAAACTTAATCCGTTCTGTTCAAGTTCCAAAACGTTTGAGTTCCAAGACAAGAGTGGGCATTTGGATAAAGCTACGGCTAGCATGTCCCATGCGAACAACGTGTTGGCATTCGGATTCCAAAGCAGTGTTCAGATTCTGAGGCAAAATTTACTTAATTTTTTGTTCGAATTCCAAGTTGTTTGAATTTTGGGATGTTTGGATTCCAAGGTATCACTTGTATGGGATTTCTGTTCTAAAATGCAATGGCTTAGAACTGAACAGCAAGTCGTGCTATTGTGTGTGTCAGAGCATTTCTGAAAAGTGATTTCCTTTAAACTTCTAAAACATACCAAAGCTAACCCGTACTGTACAGAAACCAAACGTGTGATATAAAATCACTTGTGCTGGCGTGAAGTTCCAAGGGTTTCACTGTACAACTGTTGATGTGTAAGTGTAAATGCTGAGGAAGGCTCATGAGATTTACCCACTGCCCTGACACAGATGACTCTCCTGGTTGTTCAGGCTCTCATGTCACACCCAAAAACCAGGAGACGACCTGCCCTGCTCCCTGGGGCTCTCTCTGAGCCCCGCAGCAGCGCGCGAGGGCCGGGCCGGGCCGGGTGCAGACCTGGCCAGGGCGCCCTGCAGCTCCTCCTCCTTCTTGGCTAACTGGACCTTGAGCTCATCAATCTGTGCCTGGAGCTCAGCGATCTGGTCCTGCAGGTCAGTCGTCTCCCCGTCCAGTTTCCTCTTGGCCTTTTCCAGCTCCTGCCGCGTCTTCTCCTCCTTCTTTAAGCGTTCTTTAAGGCAAGACACAAGACACTCTTTAACACACTGAATGACACACCACATAAACAAAGGACAACAAAACCCTAAGAACTGTTTTTAAAAACCTAACTCATAAAAGTGATGCATTAAGAGGGGTCATGCCCCACAGGTGTCTGCACAGACTTTGACACTACAGCCTTAGAGCCATGCCCCTCCCCAGTGTCACTCACACCTGTAGAAGCACACCTCTAGCGTTACACCTGTAGTGACACACCTGTAACGTTACACCTTAGCACCACATGAGTCTCTGGCTGCTTGCTTGTCAAAGTGGAGGTTTTCTATGCTCTTTCCAACTTCCACCCTCTGTGAAATGCAGGTGCACTTTTTAGATCAAATCCACACAAGGCTCAATGGCCTGTACGACTCAAACTTAATTCAGACCCCAAATGTGTGTACCAAGGGGCAATGTGCTTTACAACGGGACCTAACTTAAAAAGGTCAAAGTTTAAAGCAGGCATGTCCAACCTGCAGCCCAGGATGGCTTGGAATGTGGCCCAACACAAATTTGAAATCTTTCTTAAAACATGAGATTTTTTCTGCAACTTTTATTTTTAGCTCATCGGCTATTGTTAGTGTTAGAATTTGATGTGTGACCCAAGATAGTTCTTGTTCCAATATGGCCTATTGAAGCTAAAAGGTTGGACATTCCTGGTTTAAAGGATAAGTTATTGCTATTCTATCATAAGTATGTGGTGACCAGACCTATTTTAATAATTGAACATAAGCTGAAGGCTCTTATTATTAGTAATTACCAGGTATATTTTCTATTATTGCATGTTCTGATTAAAATAGAATCTAAACACTCACATCTCCCAGTCCCAAGTTTTTCTAGCCCTAAACACTAACCTTCTAAATCTGTGATCATCACTTCTTGCTTATTCCTGATTTTGGCCAAATTTTTCGCCTTTTCTTCCTCTTCAGCCAGCTGAGAGGAACACTCCGCAATGCGGTCTTCCATGAGTTTCTTTTCCTGAATGGAAGGAACGGCTTCAGAAAAGGCATTTGGAATGACAGCTAGGGTTTAGCATAACTCAGGGAACCGCCTCCCCCAGCAGATGACGCACTCCGAAGAGGGCAGGAGGGGCTCGGGGGGCTTGGCGTTGACCCCTGGAGCCAGGCCCACAGGCCCGGGGTCCCGCATCCAGTGCTGAAGGAAGTAATGCTCGTGCAGATGGGGACATGACACACCATCAGCGAGCGATCAATGTGTGCAAGGCATGCAATGTGACAGTATACAGGAGCATGAGGATATTCAGTGGGTATAAACAAATTAAATGGTTTCTGTGTCTTTAGAAGTCTGTACAGGACAGGCCGAGACTGGGAAAGTGAATGAACCTGAAGTCTTCCTGAGACTTTTCTGTTAGAAGTCAGGCTCAATGAGGCATCAGCACAGTCTTTCCCTGTATTCTCAAGCCATCACTGAAGTGCTCTCTTACTTTGATGAACTTGGAGTTCTGGTCCTCGAGAAGCAGGATCTCCTCCTCCATCTTTTTGATTTTCGCCTCTGCTGTCACCTTCTCCAGCTGCAGCTTCTGCCGCGCCCCCTCCTCCTCATCCAGCTGCTCCTCCAGGTCCTGGTGAAGAACAGCAGTCAGTGAGTCTCCCCACGTCCTCCAGATTCCACCGACGTCAACCAGGGACGCCCATGAAACAAACAGTGTGATTTTCAAAATGGCAGAGGTATTTCTAAACACAGGAACGCGGAGGTGCGCACCCACTCCAGGCTGAAGTACAAGCTGGGTCACATCTTCTGGAGGCCAACACACAAAAGTGTAGCCAGCTCTTACTTCCTTTAAACCAGCAATTTCAGGAAATAGTCACAGATGTGATTTACGTTATAAAAGTAAAATATTATGCATAATATCGGGGAACTACGAACATGCTACATAAAAGACTTGGTAATTAAAAGTTGGTATATTGTTAAAATGGGATAACTTACAGTAATTAAAATTCGTATTTTGGAATAATAATTAGTAACTGAGAAATGTGAATAATATAGTAGAACTATATCAAAGACATACTTATTTGTATTCTACTACATGTATGGCCCAAAGAGAGAAAGAAAACATAAAAACAACAATTGAAATCGGACAGGTAGGTGAGTGAGAAATGGCTCTGAGGTCGTGTTGTGCCTTTCACAACACAAGCGTATCGGCAAACTGGGTGGGAGTCTAGTGTTTACACACGCTTTTATTGTAACATGCTTCTCTGTATTTCATACTCTAACATTCCTATATATAAATAACACACACATTACTGTGTACAAATCAATGTATGGTCAGTTTAAGAAAATTTCAAGGGTAACTTTTGCTAAATAATTTATTCATGGTTGATTTTAAAATGAAGCCCTTTCAAAAGATTAACTTTTTTATTGTGAAAAATTCAAACACACACATTAAGTACACAGAGTAGCATAATGAGCCCCACACAGATGCATCAGCCTAGTCTTAACAAGCACCAACTCAGGGCCAACCTCATTTCCTCTCTACCTCCCCACCTTCTCCCTCTGCCCTCGGGTTAGTTTGAAGCAAACCCCAAACATCATATAAACCTTCAGATCTCTAAAAGATGAGGACCACTTAAAAATACTTTTTTAAAATTTGAATTGGAAACCAAAGTAGGTCCACACATTGTGATGACTGATCGGCTGCTTAATCTTTAATCTCTGGTCTTCCCTATATTTCTTTCTCTTTACCTCTCTCACTCTCCATTTATTATTTAAAAAAATAAAACAAAAACCAGGTCATTTGTCCCACAGCTTCTCAGTCTGGATTTTAATTGCATCCCTTCATGGCATGTTTCCTAAGGTGATAAAAGCTTCAAACCAAATAGTATGGCTCAGTATAATTTCAATTAATAAATAAATCCTTACATATCTGTTTAGAAGTATATGCAAATAAAAATGATAGAGGTAATGGGGGTGACACGGGAGAGGAGACTAGTGTATTCTCTAGGTTTTCTATAATAATCAACAATAATTTATTAATAGTGTAATTAGGAAATTAACCTTAAAGACAGAACCAAACCAGAAACAGCTCTCGTAGTTTTGATTGAAGAGGGTACAAAATCAGAAATCCTGCAAAGTCTCATAGGCAAAAAAACCCAAAATGACAAAAAGAGACCAACAAGGCTGGGTTTCCCTCAGGCCCTGCAGTTAACAGAGAATTTCTGGTATTTCATGAGAGAAAAAAAAGAAAAAAACACCCAAAAAACTCAATAATATTACCGTAAATATTTTTAGAATACGTTTGAGTGAATTTACAAAGGGAGGTAATAAATTAAGAGAACAGTACAAAAAACTAGAACTATGAAAGAATCTGGGAAAGAATGTAAAGATAAAAAGCCTTAAGAAAACAAAAAACAAAACCAAACCCTGTTCCTCCGAAGATGTATTTGGTTTTCTAAATAAAGAAAAGAAGCATTTAATTTGAAGTTGTTAAAATTTAGCATATATAGAAAAATAGGTTGGTGAGCTCAGAGGTGAATTTGAATGTCTTTCCCTTATGTAAGTAAAATACTTTACTGAAATGAGCACATGCTCTCAAACAAAGAAAAGAAAAACTCGACAATCCCTAACCAGGGAAACTCATTGTTTGTCCACCATATTCTAGGTCTTTTGTATATTCCCATATAAAATCATACACATCAAATTTATGTTAGATAAGTATTTAAAGTTAGATCTTACTGTGTATGCTCTTTTATGACTCATTATAAATACCCATGAAAATAAACGTTTATATTGATGCCTATATAACATTACCATCATTTAATAATCCTTAATGTTAGATAATTACAGGGCTTCTTCTGATTTCTCTGTAGTAGTCCTAGAATTGGAATTGCTGGATTAAGGTTATGTACTTTTTACAGCTTTTGTGATATTCTGTTAACTTATTATGGGATATCTGAAAGCTGTTTATGTTGAAGAATGAAAAATACTTGATTTACTGTATGGGGCATTTGATAAAGAAGTAATGTGGTATCTTTTGTGGTTTTCACAAACATCTGAATTATGTGTGTTTTGCAATGACAAATTATGGGGTAAAAAAAAATTAAAGGAGAGACATGGAAGAAAGAGAGTTTGATACTGGACCCATGAAGCAATGGTGGGAGACAGAGCCTTGACACTCAAGAGCCTGTGAGAGAGGTTGGGGGAGGGGGACAAGGAAAAAAAGGTGGGTGTGTCCTAAGGTCAGCCAGAATAACTACTGTCTGTATCATCAGCGTGGGTATTGAACCATAGAGATAGCTGTGTTTGTTGGGGACAGTCTGTATCTATAAGAAAGTACCTACCAGGAAGGGCTGAATGTTATTTTGATTTCTGGCCACCTCCTGGGTCAGTGCTGAACATTATTCTTATAAACCCAATCTCGGAGTAAATGTCTATCTAATGAATGGAGTGAGCAGAATTATTATTAACAACACAAGAAACAAGTTAAGTCAGTTCCCCTACAGAAGGCTACAGACCCTGGGAGATTTCTGCTTTGAATCACTTTGTATAATGTGAGATGTCACATCAGAACATAAAAAAGATTCCTATTCAGAATAACATATTTGTATTTAAAGAAAATTGATTGGGGAAGCTGGGATGGCTCAGCAGGTTAAGCGCTCACTTTGAAGCCCCAGGGACTGAGGATTGAATCCCAGTCCCAGCCCATGCGGACCCATATGTTGAACTGGGGTGTGCTTCCCATGCGGGAGGCACCCAGTTCAGTTCTTACCACCCCAGTTCGGCCCCTAGCTTAAGGAGGCGTGCCTCCCATGCAGGAGGCCCCTAGCCTAGCTCCTGCCCTGTGTGACCCCCGCCCACCTGTGTGGAACAAAACCATGTTGAAAACCAATGATGTATAACTATGGAGACTGCTCTGGACCTTTTCCCTTCTCTTTGTCTCTGTCAAAAACAATAAAATAAATCTTTAAAGAAAAAGAAAAAAAAAATTGATAACTTGTGTGCTTCAAATGATGGTCATCTTTTGAGGGTAGGTAACCTGGACTCCTTTTGTTCAATGCACATAAGAATCCAAAGCCATAGCTCCTATTTCTTTAAAAGATCCATTTGGAAAACCCAAAATATATAATTCTAAATGAAAACAGAAAACGATACCTGAATATGTGCTTGCATTTTTTTCTTTTCATTTTGGAGGATTTGGTTTCTTTCTTCTTCTTCTTCAACCCTAGACTCCAAGTCATGGAGAATCTCCTCCAATTCCTGCTTTTTCGCAGCAAGTCTCGCCCTCATCTCTTCGGCTTCAGCAAAGAGCTCGGTCTCTGCTTGCAGCTGCTCTGCAAGGATGTTCTTCTCTTCTAAAAGCTGCAGTCATAATAGAGTGCTCAGTGCTATGATTTGCCCCAGTGCACACACAACAGTCACCGTGAATTAAATGGTCAGTGCACCTCACCAAAGAACTAAGAGTTAAAAAATGTATATAACATCATGACAAAACTTCCAATATAGCCTCATCTGTAGAAAAACAAGCTACACGAGCACATTTTTGGTTGATCCTATTGTCTCAAATTATCCTCAATAATACATATTAACCCTTACCAATCCAATTTTTATGCAACCCGCATCCCCCCCAACTGCAATTTATTTTGGCTGGGAAAGCGGTTGGTGGACTTCTATTACTATACTATAGTTTGAAAGAAAACATAATATGAATATAAATGGTGATTTTTTTTTTTTTAACGATGTCGGAGTGGAAAGGGTTAAATTCATGCTATATTAAGAACTTCCGTTCTTCTATTAAGGTAATTTACAAAGGGACAGAAAAACAGGCAAGTGAAAATAAAAATTACTCAAGTGCAGTAATGTTCGTGGTGACTACTAGAGCTGTGTGGTATCAAGTGACAGTCTTGGCCTTTGTTGCTGATCTTGGCTTTGAACACCGCAATTCTATTACGTACTGTTTTCTATAAGCATTTCTTGTGCCTCTGCTTTGGCCATGAACCACAGCTGCCTAGGAACGGGACCCTGACTCAGGACCACTGTCCTTGGAGAGGAGGCAGTGGTGGCCTTGGAACTCTCACATCCTTTTACTGTTTTCTATCTCCCACATGAGCAGCCATAGGAAGGTGACGATACTGGGAGTCTCATCGAAAACAGGTGTTAAACATGCCTACAGCAGACAATCATCTGCATGTCTGAAGAATGACAAAGGCTGTAATGTAGTTGTACACCTAGAAACTATGTAGTTGTTGCCAACCAATGTCACTCCAATAAATTTAACAACAAGAAGGACAAAGGCAAAAATGCAAGAGGTAAGGTTGATTTTGGTTTATATAGACTCCAATGCATGGCATAATGCATCTGTTAGCTCCATCCTTAAACGTCTATGCTTTGGAAAGGAGGGAAAACTATGCATAGAGTAAGATGGGACCGTGGGCACAGCCACCCACACACAGGTCCGTGTGGGTGCGCTGTGCGGAGTAGGTGTGGGCCTTGATGAGCTCTGTGCACACACCTGCTGGTGCTTCCTCTCCATCTCCTCCAGCTCGCCTTCCACCTTCGTCTGCTTCTCTTTCACCTTCAACAGCTCCTCATCTTTGGCCTGAAGTTCTTCCTCTTGGCGAGTAACTTGTAGGAGCGGCTTCACCTGTGATGAAATGAAGCCGTTATCACCACCTCTCCTTCCTGCGGGTTCTCACGGGTCAAATGCTGCTCTCTGGAAAGCCGCCTGAGCCCACCTTGGTGAAGACGCGCCACCACTGCCAGTGCCGCAGCTTCAGGTACGCGGCGCAGTTCCGCTGCAACACCTTTAGGGCACTCAGCTGCTGCTGCTTCTTGGCAAAGGCCCTGCATAACAGTAAGAACACGTGTTATGGAACGAAAAACGTGCCTCAGGAGCTGCTGTCATGAGACCACTTCCTACATGATTTGGCTAGGACAGGGAGTGGGGACAGTCAAATCCTCAGGCAAAATGCAGGGGGAGGTGGGCCTGCCCCGGTGGCCTCAGGCATTGGTCAGATACCCTGCACCGTCTTCACAGCTGTGCCTTAGACAGCGCTCTTCTGCCATTTACCCACAGCGCATGAGTGCGCTCTTGTGTATGAACCAATCCCCTGCTTCGGGGGTGTCCAACCTTGTGGCCTCCCTGGGCCACATATAAAATATACTAACACTAACAAAGGAAAAAAAAAAAGAAAAAAAAAGGTCGCAAAGAAAATCTCATATATTAAGAAAGTTTACGAATCTGTGTTAGGCCATATTCAAAGCTGTCCTGGGCCGCACATGGCTATGGGCTGGACAGGCTTGTCCTACTTTGCTGGGATGATGAAGACAGTATAACAATAAGGTTCCTCAAGTTCCCTTTGCTGGAGCTCTTTATTCAGCTCCTTTCTTCTTTTTCTTTTGACCTGTCACAGAAGAACCTCCCACCCGCCTTTATGATCAGCCTCTTACTTCCTGGCTAGGTAACCTCTGCACACAGCCTGGAAGAAGATGATGATATCGGTGATTTTTAAATCCCTTTCTTCCTCTAAGTGCGCCAGAACGCCAGCTCTGAAAAATATCTTGCTCTGTCCAATTCTGTACAAGTTTGGGTCCAATTCTAAAGCCCGGATCTAAAAGAGAAAGTTTATTTATTTTTTGCTACAGGAAAGATTATATCAATAGCTGATTGACAAACCAGAAAAATCGAGAAAAGCTTACCATTCGTTCACAAGCCTGTTTACCATCCATAAAACCTTTAGGAATAGCATTTGGAGTTAGGATCTCATACCTACAAGAAAAACAGCAAAAAACGTTTTGTTAAAATCTGTGAAAATGCTTATTTACCAACTGTGAGTTTTGCTTTCTCTCAGAGATAATAATATGACAAGTAATCATGTGAAATTAAGAGTAAAGAAGTGACCAGGTGATAATCAGATTTTCTGTAGACCTAGTTCCTATTTTTTTAAAATAAGAAACGAACGAGTCTGAGGCTAATTTTCCCAGGTCAAAGACTAGTTTAAGAACTGTGGCAGAGAGCATAAAAGCATGGTATTTAAAAATTTGCTTTTGTTCCCTTGCCCCCAAATGTTCACATCCTGAAGATACAGGAGACGCTGGCTCTCTGCACTTTGATTTGTCAGCATTTATTAGGTAACAGAAAAGGCTGGGAGATGAATGCTCAGAGGCCTCTCATTTTAGAACAATGGAAAATATCAGAATGACATCCAAATAGCATTGTTCCGGGTGTATACCGTCACCGAGCTGTACACTTAAGATTTGCACTTTACTCTATGCAGGTTACACCTCAATCAAAATAAAGTTTAGCAAGAGGACAGTGGCTGAAATAAAGGATGAATCCTGGCTCCAACAGTCAGCTCCGTACTCTGGATGCCAATTATGCTCCTTGTTCTTCTGTCCATAGAAAGTGAAACTGTACCAGACTGCTTCTCACACAGTGGGCCCATTAACCAAGGGCTTTTCCAGAACCTGTAAGGACTGAAATAGCTTCTCAACTGAACTCCATCCACAACAGTAGGAGAAAGGGCCATTCTCTGACCCACAGCCTTATTTTATGGAACAACAAATGCTGGTATACTTCAAAATCAGATGTCCAGAAGGAAAGAAGAAAAAAGCAAACTAAATATTAAGGAAAATTACACAGTATATTAAAAAATTAACTTTCCCATCATGTTTTCTACATGTATTTTTAAGATTTATTTTATTGTTTTTGACAGAGAAAGAGAGAAAGGGGAGCGCCCAGACCAGTTTCCATAGTTGTATGACATGGTTTCGTTCCACACAGGTGGGCGGGGGCCACACAGGGCGGGAACTGGGCTGGGGGCCTCCTGCATAGGAGGCACAACCCCTTGAGCCAGGGGCCAAACAGGGTGGAGAGGGGTGAGAACCGAACTGGGGCCGCCCTCATGGGACACGCACCCCAGTTCAGCACATGGGTCTGCACAGGCCGGGGCCAGGATTCGATCCTCGGTCCCGGGGGCTGCAAAGTGAGTGCTTAACCCACTGAGCCATCCTGGCTGCCCCTATCATGTTTTCATCCATTTCTATTGCATTCATTTCTTCTGATTTTCTCCTTGTTTTTCTTAATTCTTCTTTTCTAATCTATCCTATTCCCTACTCTGTACAGTGATGCCTTGGAAATTGAACTTAATCCATCCCAGAACCCTGTTTCGAGTTCCAAACTGTTAGAGTTCCAAGACCAGTGGGAGTTCAGATAAAGCTATGGGCCTTACAGTTGATACGTCCTACACAAACAACGTGTTGGAGCTCGGGTTCCAAAGCAGTGTTTGGATTCCAAGGCAAAATTTGCTTGTTTTCATTTGGATTCCAAGTTGTTCGAGTTTTGGGGCATTTGGATTCCAAGGTATCACTGTATTAGCAAAAGGACCGTAAGTGCATATGCATGCACATGTGCATAAATCTGTGCACACACACACACGAAAAAATACAAACATTTATATATAAACACATACACAGATATATTCACTGAAAGATGGAAAGAAATATCCTGAAGTGTTTTCAAGAGACACTCCTGTATTTTGAACTTTTCTTAAGACAGAAAATATATTACTCATATACAGTATGCACTTAAATGATGGACACATTCTGAGAAACAGGTCATCTGGCAATTTCGTTGTGTGAACATCGCTGGGTATATTTATACAAACCTTGGTGCTCTAGCCTGCCACACACCTAGGCTATGTGGTATAGCCTACTGCTACAAGTTTGCACAGCTTGTCACTGTACAAAATAACACAAGATTGAATTAGATACACACTCAAGATGTAACTAACACCACCTGTGAGGCGGCTGTTGGCACAGCAGGGTGCACTGTTTTATAGCACACTGTTTTTTTTAATAAGTAGAATGAGTACACTGTAAACAATAAAAAGCATAGTGCAGTAAATATATGAACCAGTACCAGTCGTTTATTATCATTGTAAGTATTATATTCTGTATATAACTGCATGTGCTTTACTTTCCTATGACTGGCAGTTCAGGTCTGTTTATACCAGCATCCCACAAGCACACGAGGAATGCGCTGCACATGATCTTACAGGGCTATGACGTCTGATCTGGCAGGAATTTTTCAGCTCCATTAGTCTATGGGACCACTGGCCAACATGCGGTCTGTTGTTGACTAAAATGTCGTTAGTGGCGCATGACAATAGTCTTAAAAATCAGCTTAAAAAATCATTATGTTTAAATCCCTGATAGAACTGTGTGAATGAGATAACTGTGTCCTCAGCTGTAAATGGTTGTCGCACCGCTGACGTCTGGGCCCTGAAGACAGAACAGTCTTTGGAACGTCACAGCAGTTACAAGCATAACACCTCTCTGTGAAGTAAGCACTCGCTGTCCCGACTGGTAATACAGGTAATAATGAATATCCTTGTCCTCTGTGAAAAGAATGAAACTAACCAGAGAACAGGAGAAAATGTGCCTCCTTATCTGTTTTGATGCACATTATGATGAGCTTGGATACATATGGAGAAAAGGTAGAAGTCAGCAATACCTCTGTCTGAATTCCTGGAAAACTATCCGATTCGGGAACCCCTGGCGACAAATTCTGATCCCCTCCAGGACTCCATTGCAGCGAAGCTGGTCCAGCACAAGGTGAGGGTCCAGTTTTCCAGCCTGATTTGATCAAGCACAGGAGAGTTTTGCGCTTTAATCTTTATAACCTGACCTGTCCTCATGTGAGATACCAGCATATGTTTTGCTTAACACATACCCGCTTCTCGTGATTCGGAATGATACAGCGAACAAAATTCGGGTTGGTGTTGCGGAGAGTGGCCATCAGCTTGGTGAGAGATTCCTTGTAGAGCTGGCCAACGGTACGAAACATGCCCTTCTTGGTTTTATACGCAGAGCCAAAAGCTGTCTCAGTCATACCAGTCACTTGATCCAGACCCACAATGCGATCCACTGATGAAAATAAAAAGGAAAAGAGAAATAAGCCAAACCTAACCCTTCAGCAGGGAAAGAAAAGACAGTGATAGTGCAGCAGCACAAGCTTTGTGGAACAAATGATAAGAGATGCCATATTGTAAGGCAGGCAGCATATTTAGACACTGCACAAGCCGCGGAACTAATAGCCACACACTCTACGCAGGAGACCTCGTGCGCCCACAGCTTCAGACCACAGACCAGCAGTGCCTCGCTGCGCTCCCTTCTGATAACATTCTGCCTGCCACACGCACACTGGGTGGTAAAGGAGGGATTGCTGGCGGGCATTACTGATACACAAAGAGCTCCTGTGATGAGTCTCCACACAGGAAACGGCTTAAGAAAATACACGAGTGTACAAAGCAAATCCACTTCATGAGTATGCCAGGGATGAGGGACCACAGTTACCTCTTCTTAGTCATTAGAGAATGTTAGTACGAAAAGTCATTCAAGTTGCAGGAAGATCCATATCATACTAGTTCAGGTTTTTTGGAATCAGTAAACTTCTCCTCAGAGCATGAACAACAGTTAATAAAGGGCAAGAATACGCACTAAGAAGGCGCCTCCCAAGGAGCACAGTGCTTCAGCTGGTTAACGATGGCGAAGCATCTCAGAGGCTCCGCTCTTAATGCAGCTGACATGTTATGCCACCCATGCAGCCTTACGCTTCTCACGCCGGAGTATGAACAGAAGTCCAGCACAGCACACTAGCCACCAGCAACATGCGGTGCCCAATGCTCTCTCATTTAAAAAAAAACCGTTAAATGAACAAAATACATCACGGAGATATTTAAGAAGTGATCAAAATGGCGACTGAACTACCCCTACTGATGCCCTTTTCATTTGTTCCCTAGGACAGAAAGCATGTGGGGGACTGGGCACTCTGAGAAGTGCTTTATGAGCAAGGTCTCCAGAAATCAGCGCCAAACCCCACCCCTGCATGTGCCTCACAACAGCGACCTTCCCTTAACCTCGCACCTGCTCTCCTCCTTGTCCTCAGAGCCCAGCTCCTTTACAGCAGCTCACACTTTCCATCCTCACCCTCTCCCACTGTCTCCCACTGTGCAGCTAACTGGCTTCCTGCCTGCCCTCCTCCCCCTGCCAGTGCCTGGTCTACTTGACCTGGTACATTTACCCGCTGACCATCACAGCAGTGCTCTAAAACCTCTCTCAGCTCCCGACTTCTCTGAACCCCATCTGCCTCTCCTGCACGCCACAGCCCTCACCAGGGGTCCAAACTCAACTCACCAGAAATCCTTTCTAGAATAAGGCAAGATACAGGTGCAGGTGTACATGATTTGACTTTCTGCCTTTCTCAATCCTGTGTGATCTCATTTGTGACCTTAACTAGCTGTCCCCGACTATCCAGCACTGGCCACCAAACAGCTATATTCTCCTCTCCACCCAAAAGTCACAAATTCTCCCACAAATTACTCAGCATCACATCCCTCGTTTCACCTAGCACAATGCCTGGCATAAAACAGGTTTAACCTTTCTAGTGTGACGGGCTGATATATCGGCTTTTGCATCTCGGGCTAAAAGTGTGGTGGGCTGATCTATCGGCTCATACGTAGACCCTTAAATTACCCTTTGCGTTTCTTGCTAGCACCCCTGGAAGATGGTATCACTAAGAGGGTTAAAACATAGATGTTAGGGACTAAATGAAGGAGGCATTAAATACATTTACAACTACAGATGGTGAGAAAAGCACTGAAAGAAAAGAACAAGATGCCATAAGAGATTGTTGGTTAGAGATCTCTCTGGAGAAACCACATTTCATGCCCAAAGGGAAAGCATGAGCCAGTAGAGAAGACTGTTCCAGATGGTGGCGACAGCACGTGTGAAGGACCAAGGGCAGGAGGCTGTGAATGAAGCTAGTGCCGGTGGAGCTCGGGGAAGCTCACACTGGCTGTGGCAGACAGAGCAGACTGGAAGAGAAGTCAGGGACACCAGGTAGGAGACCTGTGTAGTCCAGGCCCTAGGAGAGGTGACAGTAGCTTGGACTAGTGAGATTACAGAGGAGAAGGGCAGAGAAGGAAAACTTGAGACCTGGTTTGGTGGGAGGACTAACATGCTTTAATGATGAACTTGGTATGGAGAGTAAGGCAGAGGGACCTGTCAAAAGTGAGTCCTTGGGTCTTGGCTTGAGCAACTGAGTGGCTGGTGGTGTCACTGGGAAGATGGGAGAGAAGTGGGTTTTGTGGTTGGGAAGATTGCATGGGAGCCACGGAGGTGGAGATGAGATGTCAGGTGGAATGTTGAACGTGCATCCCAGTTTGCTGCTAAGAAGACAGGTCTGAGCTAGGACAGTAAATGTGGGAGCTGTCAGCTTACAGATACTGCTCATTGTCACGAGACTAGATTAACTGCCCAGTAACTGACCATATTGGGGGCCTGGGACCAAGTCCCAAGGAGCTAGGGAGACGAAGAGACAGACGAGGAAGATGAGAAGTGACCAGAAGGAGAAACAACATCCTAGCACATTCTCCAGCCCTACACTCCATCCTGTTCCTCCTCCTGTATTTTCTATGCAGGTATGACCACTGGTTACTCAAGCCAGAAGCCAGGAGTCGGACTCAATGCTTTTCTCACATCTGGCTGCTCACCGAAACCAGTCAAGCCAAACTCCCAACTGTCTGCGACCTGTCCCCTCCTCTCCACTGCCCTCACCTGGGCTCTGCCTTCTCGCGCAGACTCTGCAGTAACCTCCTCATTGCAGCCTCCCCCCAGCCTCATGCTCCCGTTTCGTCCTCTCCCCCTCACACCTCATTGCTCTTTCCAGTTATGCCTTTGGTCCCAGTGTAATGATTAACAGGTATTTCTAAAAAGACAACACTAAACAAGTTCCTATACTTAAAATCCTTCAATGTCCCCTATAGCTGTAGGGTATGGTCCAAATAACCGAGCCCAGTACTACAGCACAGTGATGAAGAACTCAGTCTAGGGCCAGACACACCCGCCACTCATATGAGCTATGTGACCTGGAGTCTTTACCCAACTTCTCCAAGCCTCAGTGTCTTCCTATGAAATGGAGCTAATGTGACCCAACTCACAGAGCATCCACATGCTGCAGGAAGGGACCTCCCTGCCATTTCCCCATCTGCCTAAGCTCCAGCCATACAAGGATCTGGACTTTCCTCTCTGCCAGGAACATCGACCCCTCCTCCCAGCCATCCTGGCCAATGCGGGACCACTTTAAAATCTCCCTTCTTTCCTTAACTACCTCTTTCTAGACTCCAGTTTCCACCTTGCCTCTAGACTGAATGTCACTCCCTCTTTGAGGCTTCATGTCACTGCGGATCCCTGAGAGAAAGTCACTCTATTTGGTGTATATTCTCAATGGACTGAGCTTTCTGGGGACGCATTCCTGGCATCGAACACATGGAGGGACCCGAGAGCCAGGCCCCGGTGTCTCTGCTGGATGTCTCTGGCCACCAGCTCAGACGACCTCCTCTGCTTTTCCCTACCACCCGAGGCTGGCCTGGCATAAGGCAGCTATTTAATAAGTACCTGCTGAATGAACACAAAGTTACCCCCAAGAACAAGCCACCCCCACAACAAAAGGGAAGGAATGCGTGCTTCCCCTCGGGGACTCCGCACCATTCTCCTGCACAAGGGACAGCCGTGCAGCCCCAAGCTGAAACCACTTTTTACAATAAAAAATGTAATCATAATGAACCTGATTTTCAAATGTTTTTAATAAGGATGACCCAAAGCTAAATATTCAGCATGCTTTGGACTTTCAGTTCTTTTTAATTTTAATTCATAACCTTAAGCTCAGGGTTAGCTTCCATCAATGAGCAAAACTGTCTTGTGGGTAAGAGACATGTTGGGAATTTCAAAGAAAGATGTGCACCATAATACTGATAGGTGATTCCACTCAAAAATCAAGATCTATAAAGACTTATGTTTCACAAAAACATTTTCTTGTTGAAAGTGGTCAGAGCAGGAATCAGAGCAAGTGAGAAAATGCACAGATGATATTCTGGCAGCTTCTTGAAATGAGTAGCACTGTTCCTTCTAAGACCCAATATAGCTCCTAAACCTCCATGTATTGGATGGTTTCAGAGTAAACTGTTATAAACTCTTCTATCCGAGGTGTCAGGAGAGCCTGGTTAGTACTGTGTGGATGGGCACTGTAATTCATTATTGGGTTTCCCAGTAGCCTCAAATGAACACAAAATATTTTATTTAAAAAATTTTAAATTAATTAATTGTTTTTTTTGACAGAGACAGACAGACAGAGATAGAGAGGAGGGGGAGGGCCCATAGTTGTACATCATCAGTTTTCAACATGGTTCCGCTCCACACAGAAATGAGAAATCTGTAAGCGTTAAAGGGAACTGGTTTAAAGAGGGCACTCTACTTTGGGAGGAAGTACAAAAGACCAAGCACTAACCTTTTTCACAAAACACAAGTCTCAGGCAGCCCGTACGCTTAAAACTACCTCCCAGCTCTCGCTTCTCTCCCTATTTCCTCAACTCTGTCAGTATATCCTGAGACCAAATGACCAAGTCTGAAGATTTCTTCCTTTCGAGTTCTTCTGTAAAATATTCATTCCAGCTCATGGAATAATCTTTGGCATAACCCATCTCTCCCTGCTCCCCATCCCCAATGCTGCAATCTACTTCTTTCTAAGTACCGGTAGGTGAACGAGATTTGATGGCAGGAATCTTGACTTGAATGAAAACGGGCACATTCATTTAACATTAAACAAAAATTTTTTTGAGATGAATTTAGATCTCAGCATTATCATGTTCCAAAAATTATAAAGGAAATTTTATAAAGTGAATGTGACTATATCTTTGAATTTCACTAGTTAACTGGAAGGCTGGTAATCTGTTTTATATTGGGCTTTTGCGGGGAGGGGGCTCTAGCCATGGTTGGGCTGTATTTCGAAACCGGGCTAGGATTCAGACCAAAAGGTCCATGTTTGGAGCTCAATTTCACATTCAATGTACAAATCGAACAACATTGCATTCTACCTTAGTCTCTCACCCTGCACATATCACACCTTGTAGTTTCATTATCTTCAATACAAAACAAAAAGCCAAGTAGCTAGATATGCACATAAATTCCAAATAAAAGGTATGATGATGAGACCAACACATGTGAGATAAATATAGTCTTACTTGTTCAAAATGTTAATGACTTAAATGGAGAATAAAACTCCTCTTTGGAGTCTCTTAAGAGTTGAAAATATAAAGGTAACTCAAAAGACACAAGAGACGTAATTTAGTAGATTAATTCCTAACAATTCCCTTCGAGGACTGTGTATCAAAATGGCACTATTAGAAAAGGTAGTGACATACCTTTTACTCTGCAGTGCTGTAAACGCTATGCAGAAAATAAGAAGCAATGTATAGGCAGCAGCGATTGAATTGTTGATGCACTCAAACAGTTGCCTTGAAGTATAATCAAACTGAGCATGAAATGAAAGGTTCATGCAGGTCTATGAGCAAAACAAAAACAAACCCAGAGACCAGCGCCACACCCAGTATGCCCTGCCCTCCCCAGCCCCCCTCTAGCCCCCTGCAAGTTCTTCCTGGGGGGTTAAAACCCTTCTGTTTTGGAAGACCTACAGGCTTTGTACATTCACCTGGTGGCTCATGAAGACCAGAAACACTGTCATAGAAAGAAGCTCTCTGAATATTCTGAATCTCTAAAGCAGAGAAACAGCAAAAACAGGAGGACAGAAGAGCAAATACACAAACACTTCAGTTAGTGTGAAAGACATTTGACATCACAAGTAAACTTTGAAATAGAACTATGAAAGTAGCTAGTCCAGGGCAGATCCCATGCAAACATTACTGTTTAGAGAATCTGTACATTTGGACAAAGTTCTTTATAAAATAAACTTAATCTGAATCAAAAGGGCACATTCCCAACTCCAGGTGTGAGCATTACATCCCATCAATGTCAAATGATTGCCCCATGGAAATGCAGGATGAAATTATAAGAGTATAAGGTACTGTTTGACTTGTCATTCACAAAATTACCTTGTAATTAGCAAATCAGGGCAATGCTGCAGTAAGTTAGAGCACTCTGGTAAAGGTACATTTTAGTAGCTTTTACTGTCAAGCTTACACTGCTGTGTAATTTTACTTCCAATACAGATTTTGGAAATAACTTACTTCAAATACAAATTACTGACAGATAAGTAACTAGCATTAAGAAAAACAAAATTCAAGTTCTGTTGTAGCAAAAGGTTAAAATAACTTCAAATCATAAGTAAGATGATATTTGCATCATTCCATTCATTACTCATGAAAATATCCTAACAGGCACATTCACATAAAAGGCAATCTTTAGGTTTTCTCTGTACATAAGCCTTAAGTGGCATTAAGTTCTCTGCAGCTGGTACAGAGATCCTAAAACATCTCTTAGCAGAAACTAGGTCACTATAAATCTCTAGGGCAGGGCTGCCACCAAAAATCTTATTTCCCCTGGTTTGGTCTTGAGAAAACTCTGTAAAACCCTAACACAAAGTGTATTTTAACACAAAATATTTTGTACTCAAGATATGGCACTTTCACAGGCAAACTATATGCATACATCATATGTTCATACATTCACAGCCCACTTGTCATTTTCTGCTTTTGCATTTGTGTGGCTATGAAAACAAGAAAAAGCTCTCGTTATCCCCAGAGATCTCTATACCCCAGTGAGCAGCGATGAATTCTCATCCTAGTACCCTCTTCAAACCGCTGTGCCTGCCGCTGCCTTTATGTAGGAAACAGTCCTCAGAACTGCACACACACAGTACTGCCAGCCACTCTGCCTGCCCTTCCCTGACGGTGAGTGACCTCTGAGACCTTGTCACTCAGATTCCACTGACTACTGTCCACCTGAGCCAATGGGACGACAGGAGTTCCTACAGTTTGATCTCAGGAGAGAACAAACACGGGGGAACATTCCAGAGCAGACGCTAGAGTGGCCAATCATACTTGGGGTGGATAAGAGTTCTCTCAGTCTGCTTTGACAAAAGTGGCCAGACATGGTCTGAGCACACGGTGCAGCCTGTGGCCAAGTACAGACGGACAGGCTTGGGCCAGGACCCAGGTTCCTCGGGGCTACAAGCATTTTCTCTCGGTTTCTCTAATCAAATACAGCAGACTCTGTTAACTGGAATGCAAGCAACCAGCAAAAAAACTGAAGAAATAATGCTGCATTTATCAGGTCTGGGCGCCAGTTAACTGATAGTTGATCATAAATAACTTTCTTGTCACTGTGGAAAGCACAAAGAGGCAGGTGGGGACTCTGTAGACACGGTCCTGCCTGTGAGATATCACCTGTGACCTGGATCACTGCAGCCCCCGCACCCGCCTTGCATGCAAATTTATATTCCTGAAAACTCTGACCCATGGCTGCCAAGGTCCTCCTATATCTGGGGATGGTAAGGCGTGGAGTTAAAGGAGAGGAATTGAGGGAGGAAGCCCAGGAGCCAGGAGATAAGCCAAAGGCTTGCCTTGTCCTATGAGTGCATCTGTGCATGTCCCGAGCTCTTGGAGGCCGAGGCCACGTCCTTGGTCATTTCCAAATAAATCTCACAGATTGTAACCCCGGTAAGCACATGGTTACACACAAAGTGACAGGTGAATGGGCCAGGTATTTAATAGTTATTTCCTACAACGCCCTCTTTGGTTAAAAAATTAAAATGAAAGAGTCAAAAGTAGTTCACAACATCAGAACCACTAAGTAGGCTCAGAACCTCATTTCTTCTATTATATAGTCATTAATTCCCCCAATATCCACCTCTCTTCTCATTCAACATGAAGAGAAAAATCAGTGTTTGAAGCTTCAATAGTGAAAATCCTAGTTCCCTCTCCCTTTTTAACTAGTCACTTCACACTGAATTCCCCACTTCCAGGTTCCTCCACCCTAATCCATCCAACCGACCTCTTCAAGTTCATACTGTTACTACTCGGGCTCATAAACTTGCTGATGCTGCTTATTTGGCAACATCAAATTCCCCGAGCCTGGCCATCTGGGTTCTCCACCATCTGCTCTCAACCTGCCCCCTCAGCTTCACTTCTTACTCTCTTGCCCCAGCCCTCCTCTACTTCCCAAATGGAAGTCTTACCTGGGGCTGTGATTTTCCACATCCACACCATGCGCTCAACCTGTTCTCCCACGCCAAAGTCACTCCTGAACATGCTCCGTCATCCTGAGACGGGCAAGCTTGTGGCAAACCTACTCACCCTTCATGTTCAAGGCACAATAGGGACATGAGTGCTCACAAGTTGGTGCTGGAAAGCTGGCTGGCTTTAGTAAGTACCCAGTAAATGTCAGCTTTCCTTATCCACTCAACACACCACCCTTTAAGAATGGGAGAACTGCCTCCTCTTCCATGACTTTTTACCTTAGCACCCCAGGAAAAGGCAGCCCTCCCTCTGCTATACACTAACGGCTCCCTCTGGGCCACCCACATGCCATTCGCCACAGTCAGTCATCCGTCTGCATACCCCACTCCCTCTCCTGTGTGCTGGCTGGGCCCTCAGAGAGCCAGAGGTGGGAGCTCGGTCAGCTCTTCTCTCCAGCACACCGCATACACTCCCAGCAGGATGCGAGAGCATTTATGATGGGCAGCTTTAGTCCTTTCTCTTTGCTTTGTGACCTTTTCCATGCACACTTCCAGCGCACGGGTGTGGGTGTGCTGTGCTTGGGCCCCGTGACAACCAGAGCACAATCGTCTGTTCCTAGCTCCAGCTTCTCATCTCCCGTCTCAACAGTTCCTAGCGACAGGGTCAGGAGCCCTGTCACTGAGCACTGTGGATGCCACAAGGTCCCTGCGCCCTGCTCAGTCCTTGTGTGTGCCCCTTGAGTGACCGGGTCATTGCAAGTAACTGGTTGAGACTTTCATTCAAAGGCATAAGGAGTAAAAGCTTCTGTCTGACTTGGGGGAAACCTAACCTGATCCCCAAATCCCTCTTAGATGGTTTCAGGCACAGTCTTCCCAGGACACACGCGTGCGTGCATGCAATGCGTTCTGCCCCTACAGGCTCTCGCACACGTATTGATTGTTCTTGACTGGACTTTCTGTGCCAGGGCCACATTTCCCCACACTCACTTCTCTGTGCTCACTCTTCCTATCTCTTGTCCCAATTGCCTAAACCCCTTCTTTTCTGCTCTGTTTTCTTTCCTCACCCTTAGATGAAAAGGTCTTAGGATATTACAGAAAAAACAGAAGTGAGCCAGGTCCCTTGGGCCTGGCCTCAGGGGGAAGGCCTAGCAAGGGGCAGGCCCAGGGCTGAGGCCAAGCACACACGTGGGCTACGGCCGGGAGGAAACGTTGAAGAGAAAGCTAAGCTCTAGAACAGTGTCTCCAACCTTTGGACTTCCCTGGGCCACACTGAAAGAAGAATTGTCTTGAGCCACACATAAAATACACCAACACTAACGACAGCTGATGAGCTAAAGAAAGGGTTGCAAAAAAAAATTTCATCATCTTTTAAGAATTTGTGTTGGGCCTCATTCAAAGCCCTCCTGGGCTGCAGAATGGACACGTCTGCTCTAGAAGATACTAGTTCCCACTATGCGCACGCGTGCATGCACACACACACACGTTTCCACTATGCGTATACGTACATGAACACAAATTATCACTATGCGCACGTGTGCATGCACACACTAGTTCCCACTATGTGCACGCGTACATGCACACACTAGTTCCCACTATGTGCACATGTGCATGCACACACTAGTTCCCACTATGTGCACACATACATGCACACACACACTAGTTCCCACTATGCGCATGTGCATACACACACACACACACACACTAGTTCCCACTATGCACACACACACACAAGTTTTGTTTTCCTGGTACTAGTAAGAACTTCTAGGCTATGACAAAATCGCTAAAATCTTCACTTGAGGTTCACATAAACAAAAGAACCAGGACTAACGGGAATAAAAACAACTGATCTACATGCACAGCATCTGAGTTTACTTGTCAGCTCCTTCCGTGTGTGTGTGTGTGTGTGTGTGTGTGTGTGTAAGGCTGGAAGTGGCTGAGGGCGCAGCCCAGCTGGCTGCATGCAACACAGAGCTTCTTGGGGTCTGTGACTCAAAATCCTTGGATTATAATCTAATTGGGACCAGGGTGGCCTGAGGCAAGTGGAGCTCTTTACTGCTCTCGGCCCAGAATGTTTCCATGCTCGTCAGAGCATCTGACCAAGAAGGCAGATGTCTTGTCATCTTTCTTTAAGTGGGTAAATTCCGACATAACGGCAGCCCTGCTCTAGGGAAAGACTTTTATAGTAAAATATAGATACGCACACGTAAGCCTTAGCTGTAAACAATTCTGGCCATGCTTAATGAAAAACGCAAGCCATTCTTACCATCCTTCCAGAGCTCGGCGACAAATCTGTCCGAGGACTGGTGCAGGAGTGTGGCCACGTTGTCGTTCAGGGGGTCCATGTTCTTCATCAGCCACTCATCTGCCTTGTAGTCCACCTGGTGCATCAGACCCAGGCGTGGCGAGATGGAAGAAAAACACAAAACAGGAAGCATTTTAAGCCTTAACCAAAAATGTTCACATGGAAGAAAAACACAAAACAGGAAACATTTTAAGCCTTAACCAAAAATGTTCACAGAATAATCCAGAAAGTGTTTTTTTCGAAGGCATATTATATATATTTAAGGATTTAACAAAAGTTTAGCAGCACATTTTTTATAAGCTTCATCAAATGCAGCAAACATTTATAGTACTTCTTAAAATCAGGTTACAACTCTTACCTTCCCTGCGTAATGTATAATGCAAAAGTCAGCTTTGTCTTTCAGCTGCCGTGGTTTCTGAAACTTGGAGTGGGAACCTTGCTCTTGAACTAGTTTTTCAACAAAGGTTTTGTCCGTGGCTTTAGGGAACCAGCACTCTTCATCCAAAAGGGCCAGTACACCAGGAGGGTTAGCCTGGCAACGAGAGGCGGCAAGAGCTGACATGTTTTCCATGTCCCTTTAAATACCAGGATTTTTTTCCCCTTTGGGTTTGGCAGTTTAACTTCCAAAACAATTAAGAGTTTTATGAAGATCTATGGCAACCAAATTCCTAGGATAGGAAGTAAGGTCCAAACAGTATCTATAACTCAAACACTGATATCTCAAACTACTAAGTAAGTACCAGTGAAAGAGTGGGTGAGTAACTTATCTCACACACTCATATATATGTAAGTTGTAGGTGAACTAATTCCAAGCAGATGGGCCCCCAAGAAACAAAAGGTACCACCAAGGATCTAGGAGGTGGAGAGATGAAACTGATGATTTATATTCAATGACTGCATGGATACATTATGAAAAAACCTCCACTAGGTGGAATGCTTCAGACATTTTATGTCTTAATCAACTTAAGTTTCTGTTTAAGTGACAATTAAATAAAATCATCTGTACTGCTTTATACTTGGTGAAACATTGAAAACTTTTAAGTAGAAGGTACGGCTATTAAGGAGGTGATAAAAAAAAGGAGGTGATAAAAAAAGGAGGTGATAAAATAATTTATCAATTACTTCATGTATGTTTCAACAAACATTTGAGAGCCTATTTTTATTTCACTCAACCAGATCACTGAGAAAAAGCCTAGTGATATGAAGCAGGGGCTGGGGGAGAGGCACAGGAGTGCCCGCTAATAGGCACGACCGTCTTCTTCCTTATGTGATGAACATGCTGGGGAGTCAGACAGTGGTGATGGTTGCACAACTTCGTGAATATACTAAAATCCAATGAGCTGTATACTTTAAAAGAATGAACTTTAGGGTAAGTGATTTTATGTCTCAAAAAAATCGCCTAGAGCTTGCCGTTTTCTGGGAGCTCAAAAATCAGCAGAATGACTTCCCTTTTAGAGGAATGTGAGGAGCACATGAAAGCTAAATAAACGATTTACACAGTGCTGGCCCATTGCATAGTGCTTCTAGGTCATCAGTCATTGCCATACTGAAAATATGGCAAGTTTGTGATACAAGTTTTGTACCGATTATAGGGCATATCAGCTTTCTGAATAAATCTTTAGAATCAGTTTTCTTCAACTCACATGGCTTTAATATTTACTGGGAGAGGAGACTCTATACAGATACTGCTTAAAAAGTAACTAGAGGTTATAATACAATCATGTAAACATATGGTCAGAGGAAGGTGGTGGTGAAACAGAAGGCCAGCAGGTGGAAGCTGACAGAAGCCTTCTGCAAGAAGCCCCAGCACTGAGGCCCTCACTCCATGGCTATCTATCTTGTCTGTGGTTCTTCCACTGCAGGGTTTCAAAGCAGCTGAGAAGACCGTAATCAAAGGCAGCTAGGATTAGGAAATCCTAGAGAAACATAGGTTCAGAAAGGCAGATAACTCAATATGCCCCATTCACCTGACAACTTGGAGAAACGAAGTTCCATATTAATAGGAAGATAAGCAAATTGTCCATCTTCCCACCATAATTTTTACATTTTTAATCGCCTTTAATGGAAATAATTTTAACATGTGAAATAGGATTCCAAATATAATTTAATCTTTTCTAAATGACTCAGTGACAGCACAATTATGAATATCCATTATGGTGTCTCCTTTTTATTTTTCCTACTTCATCCTTCAATGTCAAGTTCTCTGTTAACAAGTCTCCTTTTAATTGGAAATTTCTGAGAGCTATAATAAGTTTGGGAGACTGTTTCTGCCTAAGGCCTGGGCTTTTGAAAGCAGCTTTCTGAGCTCAGAGGCTCGCCTATAGCCACCTGTCCCACACTGGGTAGGGGTGGGGGCTGGGTTTGAGAAACGAGGCTAAGACAGGCACAGGACAGGAAGGTGTCCAGAGTTTTCACTCTCCATTTTGAAAGGCCCATCAATGGAACCACTATGCCATATCATTCTATATGCTACAGTTAAATTTCCTATTATAAATTCTTATAGGGTTTAAAAAAAATTTGTGTTTTGTTTTTTTTTAAACTCAGATTTTATGTGTCTATGGATAAATAGAATACCGGTAGGTAATCCTAAAGAAGGACAACTGAGGGAAAGACTGAGTCAGCATTAAATCCTGAACTCGCCCCTTCCCCATTCTGAGCTTTCTCATTTGAATTAGGACCACTCAGGCAAGGAATAAAAGGTTACAGTCTCCAGTTTTCTGGGAAGTGCCTAGAACTGCCAATACAAGGAGTATCGGGAAGAAGGAGTGAAGGAGGAAGAGAAGGATGGAAGGAGGGAGCAGGGAAGGAGTTAGGAAAAAAAGGAAGAAATTCATGGTACGTAGGCATAACTGGCATATCCTCCCCATCCCAACACTTTCTCAACACCATGACTGACTACTTTTCCTAAAATACCACTCTCAGTGCACTTCTTACCAGCTTATTTCTGGAATGTAACTTGGGAACGTTCTCCCACTCCCTTCACAACGTCCACCCTGTGAAACCTCCTATGACACTGTTGGCCAACTGTGGCCTTTACCTTCAAACTCAGAGCGTCACTTAGACCTGGAGCCATGTAACCAATGAACTAGCCACTACATTTTGTTCTGTTCTCTGGCTTCAGGATCTGGTGCCTAAGGACCAGGCCCACACTATCTGCTGTCCACATCCCCACGGTGCCCCAATCTTTGTATTTCCAGGCTGTAAGTGAGGGTTTAACAAATTCTTGCTGCCTTGATCTTATCCTAATCCAACAATATTCAACAAAACAACTGAAATGCAGCAGAACAACTAAATATGCGGCCATCAGACCCTTTCTACCTCACCTGCTTTCACTGTGGCTAATCATTAAGGGTTAAGTATTTACTTTCCCCTATCACTCTCACTTTTAGAACAAAAGCATCATGTGAGAGGGAAGAAAAAGTGCTATATAAAGTACTCTGTCCTAGAGGATAAAGCAAAAGAAATGCAATTGAGCAACATTAAGTATATTCCTAAGGTTTATTTAAAGGTCACAAACCATCAATTTTAAAACCCTCTAAACGTCTTTTTTAAGAAAAGGGTTGATAATTTTCCATTTGGAAGTGCTTTGGTAAAACTATTTCTGCTTTAGACAAAGAGATTGACTTAGCAACTCCTATGAATTCACTTCCATCCTAAGTTATAAGTGCATATACATAGTCAGCACTTAAAACCCAAAACTTCCAGTGTCATATAATATATATAAATGAGGCTCTCAAACAAAACAAACGACATGGTCCTCAATAATACATAAATTATTATTCCATTCTCTTATTTATATAAATTCCCAAACAATGTTTTTGGGCAGCAAGGACCTGTATTCATGTGTTTGTGTGTGCGTGAGAGTTCGCTGGAAGTCACACCTCGTGTGCCTTGGATGATCCTTCTCAATAGTGCCGCAAGGCACACAGAAGCGATTCCTCCCAGTTACAGGTGATCTGAGAGTTCTGCCCTAAATAAGCAGCTACAGTGCCTGGAAGGTAAAATGACCTCTCCTGTTTGAGCCAAAGGACAATTGTGTTACTTTCATTGAATCCAAATTTCTAAAGTGCTACAATGATGTCACTAATGGGTGAGCATCCTCTAGGCTCCTCTGCCTGGTTCCGACTACAGGTACGTAAGATGCAGCTATGACCTCAGCCCTGCAAACACAGCGAGCACAGGTAGCAAACAGACCCAGGAGCACGAGGGACACCTGCTTCAAAGCTCCGTGCACCTCACAGGACATGCGTGGTGTTGCTGTGCAGACAGCAGAACGTGCATGAGGACACTGTCATGTGTAAGTGACTGATGTCACTGCTAATGGTGCTTTCCTTTTCCTACACTGTGGTATTTAGCATAATGAAATACGCCAAGAAAGCCACTATCTTGTTGAGCAAAAGCTAACTGACAGAGAATACATAGCCAAATCATCAGTATTTGTTTGAAATCACAGGGAGTAGTTTTACAAGTGAATGAGTCACGCATAGTTCCATGTATTTCTACATAACACTGAACCAAAAGGAATGATCTCTGATGTTTGCTAAGATTACTATAAAAATTATCTGTCCCCAAACCATTCAACCTTAAAAAAAAAAAAAAAAAAATCTGTCAAGATAAAAAAATCTTTGTATTTTCAAGGATAAGCTTTTGTTATCTGAAAGAATGGATTTGATTGACACGTGTGACCTTTGGCTAAATGAAGTGTCCCTACTGCCTAGGAAGTGAGCCGGGTGGAGCCCACCCCCGACTGGTGCTGAGGTTTGAAGGCGAATGGGACCACCAGCACCACGGTGGCACCGGCAGGAGTCTATGAGGGACCGGGCACCTCAGCCGACACTCTCACGTGCAAGGGCAGGAGACAGGCTGTAAGAAAGGAGAGCCAGGGAAGGTCCTACTGGCGGCTACTCTACTGTTCAGTAGGTATTTTATCGAAGAATCACATTCCTACAAAACTCAGACTAGAAAATGGACACTGATCAGACAGGGTAACTCGGCTCAGAGTATGGCGTGCGCGTGCGCTGCAAGCCAGCGCGCTTACGGGCCGCTCGATGAGGTCGATGCAGGGCTGCAGGTCTAGGCCGAAGTCGATGAAGTTCCACTCGATGCCCTCGCGCTGGTACTCCTCCTGCTCCAGGATGAACATGGTGTGGTTGAAGAGCTGCTGCAGCTTCTCGTTGGTGTAGTTGATGCACAGCTGCTCAAAGGAGTTCAGCTGCAAATGGTGGGAGAAGGATTTTCCAGACACGGGGGTAGGAAGAAAAGCAGGCATAAGGAGCCATCATCAGGAGTGAATCAGGTGTCAACTACAGTATTGAGTTTATCTGATGGCTGCCAATAAACCGAGGGGGGGCTGTCACACACACACACACGAGGGGGGCTCTCTCAATCTCTCAAACACACACACACACGTTTATGGACACATCACATTACTGAGCTGCTAAAATGAGAAAATAAACTCAGAATGCTAACTGAATGATCTACAAATAAAACAATTCTTATTAGTGAATGGTGAATGAATAGAAATTAAGAAATAAATGAGGGGAAGCCGGGACGGCTCAGTGGGTTAAGTGTTCACTTTGCAGCCCTGGGGACCGAGGATCGAATCCTGGCCCTGGCCCGTGTGGACCCATGTGCTGAACTGGGGAGTGCCCCCAGTTCAGTTCTCACTGGGGTGAGACCCCGGCCCAGTTCCTGCCCTGTGCAGCCCCAAGCCCACCTGTGGAATGAAACTATGTGGGAAAACAAATGATGTGCAACTATGGAGACTGCTCTGGGCCCTCCCCCTTCTCTCTGTCTCTGCCTCTGTATCTCTCTCTCTCTGTCAAAAACAATAAAAATAAATCTTTAAAAAAAAGAAATAAATGAAAAAGAAAGTGAGAAAAAGAAGAGCAGAGGCCAGGGGAAGTGAGCACAGCTCAGGCTGTGAGGGGTTGAAGGACAGACGTGTGGCTGGTCGGCTCTACTCTTACCCCTCAAGAACAACATACTGTGTACTGCACAGGGCTATTGTTGACACCCCAGCCAGGCGTGACAAACAAAACACACTCAGTAAGTGTGAGGTTCCAGGCTGCTTTTTAATGCATTCCCTGCCCTATCACATGTCTGACCTCTGCCAATATCAAACGCGATACTGCATGGCTCTCATGAAGTGAAGTTGAGCATCTTTTCATAAGTTACAGATGTTTCTGTTTCCTTCTCTGTGTGAACTCTGCCCATTTTTCTATTGTGCTATATTGGTGGGCTGCAGAGATGGATGAATCAATAGATAAAATATTCTTAAAGCAATCACTGTCCATTATTAGAAGTTCTCAACCCTTTTCTCTGCCTCCATGCTGTCCACATGAGCAGCACGTGCCCATAAATCACCTTTCATTATAGCGATCGTCAATTAGGGCAGGTGTAGTCAATCCCTAATGAATAGATTTATAGTCTGAAAAGCTGTTCCGGTCTTCCACCCCTGTGAAGGTGTTATACTATTAATACTCTAGAATGAGGCCATGCGAGGAAGGCAGGGCCAGGGTTCACTTGCTCAACACTGTACTGCTAGTGAACTACCTGCAGCCTGTCCATTTGTGCTTATTCACATTTATATGGATTTTGCTCTGCCTTAGGATTATGAAACCTTATTCTCTATTTAGCCTGGGCTACTATGTGTGGTAGTTTCTTTAAGATTTTATTGTTTTTGACAGACAGAAAGTGGAGGGCCCAGAACAGTCTCCACAGTCATACATCATCCAGTTTCAACATGGTTTCATTCCACACAGGTAGGTGGGGGCTGCATAGGGTGGGAACTGGGCGTGGGGCCTCCCGCATAAGAGGTATACTCCAACAAGCTGGGGGTCAAACAGGGGGCCTCCCACATGGGAAGCTCCAGAGGGTATCAATCTGGGGGGTGGGGGGGACTACACCCCAGTTCAGCATATGGGTTTGCACAGGCTGGGGCTCGAGCCTTGGACCCCAGGGCTGCAAAATGAGCGCTTAACCCACTGAGCCATTCCGGTTTCCCCATTTTTTAAAAACTATAATCTCTGGGGATGCCTGGATTGCTCAGCAAGTTGAGCGCTTGTCTTGCAGCCATGAGGTCCGGGGATCAAGTCCCAGCCTTGGCCTGTGTAAACCCACATGCTGAACTGGGGCGCGCCTACCGTGTGGAAGGCCCTGGTTCCATTCCCACATTGCGTGGATCCACCCACCTGTGTGGAATGAAACTAAGTCTAAACTAGTGACGTGCAGCTGTGAAGACTGCTCTGGGCCTTCCCCCGTCTGTCTCTCTCTCTCTCTCTCAAGCAATAAAATAGATCTTAAATATGTATATACACATACACATATATATATAAATCTCTATTTCTCTTCCATATTAAGCTATCAATTATATTTTAAAATAATCAATTTTTAAACTAGTAATGCATGGTATAAAATTAAAAATGTACACAGAATTGCACTCATTGATTCCCTACTTGTTCTCCCTATAGTCCAATCACTATCACTTATTTCTTGTGATCCTCCCAGAAATATTCTATGCACTCATTAATGTGTTACTTAAAAAAATTTTTTTTATCATATCAATGTATTTGAAATCTTTCCAAATCAGTAAATAGTCACCTCATTCTTTGTAACAGGTGCATAGTACCCCACTGTTAAGTGTATATCGTAATTGAGCTAATCTCCTAATGATGGGCATTTAGGCTTTTTCCATTCTTTTCCCACAACAAATAATGATCAATAAACAACCTTGCATTTTTAGCATCAACACACATTTTTGTGTCAAGTAGCTTGTAAAACTGTCTTCAACTAAATCTGCCCATTTCTTCTTCAAGTTATGCTTAGGTATTTCGTCTGTTTTTGTTGCTGTTGGAAATAGGGATCTCTTCGCATATCATATTTTCTGACTGTTTATATTATAGGAAGGTGACAGGATTTTAAATATGTGACTTTAAGTTATGGACACTTGTTTCCATATGTGGCCTCTGCCCACTTACCCAGTCACCTTTCAGTATTCCTCAAGTTATTTATAAGTCAATGTGTAATAAAGCAATTTCTTATTGTGGCACTGTAGTTCAGCCTACACAACTGCTTATACCAGCAATAGCTCAGATTTTATGAGGCTAAACTCATAATTTTAAAAGGGTTCATTGTAAAATAAGACAATCCAATATCCAACAGTGGCCAAAGTAGCATCCCAATCCCAAGAAGCATTTGTGCCTTACTATCTAGTCAGCTTATGAAAGGAGGGATAGAGACATAAATATTTTGGAGATCAAAGTTTCATTAACTTTTTTTGCAAGTGTATGGCTACAAGCCTTTGATGGATTGATGGTGAAGAGGTGTTTGGAAAAATCTAGTCAGATCAATAAAATACGAGAGCTGTTCAGAAAAAATCCAGCCATAAAGGCCTCTATTTTTCACATTACAGGCTGGATACTTTTCGGACAGCTCTTGCATATTGAAACCCACCATCAAATCTGAGTTTTGTCGTCAGAACAGAGATCACTCTGTCTTTCCTCATTTCTCCACCTCACACTGCTATTCCTTAACCGTCACTTGGCCCTTGGTCCCTTACAGTGGCCAGTGTCCTATGGTAGTTCTGCTTTTGCCCCATACCACTCCGGTCTCCAACTATTCTCTCCTTTTGATCAGCTACGTCTAGTCACACTATGTGACAAATTCTCTTCCACATGGGCCACTCACTGAGGCCAGGTGCCTCTCACCCTTCAGGCATGCTTCCTGTGACCACTGCAGGCACACCTTCCATGATGGGGATGCCTGGAGCTGGTCTCCCCAGTGCCTTCTATCACGGCACCCCTGTTACTTCTTTATTCACAAAGTGCAAAGTTAGTGGCTGTTTGCTATGTCTGGTCTGACTCTACTAGAACGTCAGGGCCTGCACCTGCTTTATACCATTGCATCTCTGGTGCCCGGCACAGCATGGTACATGCATGCAGTGAGCCTTCGTTAATATTTGTTAAAAGAGTAAGCGGAAAGAAGGAAGAGCAGGGGGAGGGAGAGAGATGTACCTCGAAAATTTCAAATCCAGCGATGTCCAGGATTCCGATGAAAGACGCTCCCTGCCGTTTGGTCCTATCCAGAGCTTTGTTGATTCGGTGAACGAGCCAGCGAAAGAGCCGCTCATAGGTAGCTTTTGCCAGCGCCTCTACTGCGAAATCTGCCTATAATGACACAACAGCAACCTCTTATTCTGGCAATGATCTTAGTGAAGTGCTAATAGCGGTTACAGGGAGTTTAATGTTCTACAGGGCTCGAGAAACCAGAAACAGCATTTACTGCTTAATCATGTCTCAAGTTTACAGGGACAGAGGGTGTTAATGCAATTAAATGTACACTGGAGATAAGTGATTTAGCAGAAGGGTGAAGATGCCCAGTATAAATAAACCCCTCCTTATGCGCCCAGAGTTCTGTACATTGTGTCTGCTCAGTCTTAGAGGGTCCACCTGAGATGGGTGAATGGACTCCTGGATTCTTGTTGCTATGCCCCCTCCCACGATCCCCCCAGGGATGAGGGGCAGCCCGTCTCGCTCTGGGGCAGGCTCCCCAAGTACAAGGCTTTGTTGTCCTGGATAATCTATCTACCTAGGGAAAGTGTAAGGTGATAGTTCAAATGTCCTTTTTTAAAAAAGTCATCTTTAAAATTTTTCCAGAAGAAAAAACTGTGTAGGAGGAAAGAAATACTCAATTAGCACTAAGAAATATCTCTATCACAGACCTTTAATTGACTCATTTGTTTAAATGCCAATCAGAAGGTCTTATGACTAGGATTTATCCATTCAAACAAATGCGTACTAATTAAGGCACAGCGTACTTGTTCCTTGGTCTGGGCCTTCTGCACGTAGTCTCGGCCGACCTTGATCCTCGGGGTGAGGATGGCACGAGTGAACTCCATCACGTTCATCCCCAGGAGGTGGCAGAGCTTCTGCGCAACTAGAGTGTAAACGTAATCATTAAAGTGTATTAAGAAAGAAACTGAATAAAAACATCTTAAAGTTAGACAAGTTTTAGATCTGATGAAAAATAACTTCTTCCTTTCAAATTTGTAACACTCATCCTTAGGTTATAAGACAGGGTTAGCCAGCAGTTACGATTAATTAATTCTGGGTAGTTTCATCCAAGTTACTGAGTCTTAGAACCCATGAATCATACACAGGATGAGAAAAATGGTGTTTTCAATGGTTTAAATCATCCTGTAACAAAGACAACTGGTCATGCTTGTGGAATGATCCTAATATTTTAGTAGGCAAGAAATCTAAAAATTTTTGGAAAAGTACTTGTTTGATGACATGGCTAACACGAAGCACTCAATAGCCACTACATCTGTTACTGTTGACTCTCATCAGCATTAGGGCATCTGCCTTTACAGAATACGGTACCTATAATATCTAATATCCCTAAGGTCCAGATGTGTACAAATTATTATAATTAATTCTGAATTGTTAAAATAATAACAAAATTCTCCAAGGGTAGGCACATTTTGAATTCTATTAGAAAGTTCCTATCCAACCACCGTGACCCAGGCTAATTGCTGGTGACCCATCAGGGGACCCGTCTGGGCAGGGTAGGATGAGCCTCAGGGAGCATTTCCTCTGCTTTGTGACTCTTCTCACTGGCTTTTACCAGCCACTGGGTCCTGGCTCCTATCAGTTAACGTATGAATGCATGTGTGTATATACTGGACGAGAAGTTAAAAAATTCAAAGACGTACAAAAGGCATATTGCCCACAGGCCTTCGCTTTGCATCATGGTAAATATCATTTTAGCAGCTAAAAACATACTTTCAGAGTGTGGTTATATCTTGGTTTTCTTCATTCTAGTGGATATTTTAAGGTACCGTATTTTCTGGTGTATAAGATGACCGGGCGTATAAGACGACCCCCTAATTTTACAGTTAAAACATAGGTTTAGGCCTATATTCGCTGTATAAGACTACAGCCTTGGAAGTGGGGGGTAGTCTTATACAGCGAATACAGGCCTAAACCTATGTTTTAACTGTAAAATTAGGGGGTCGTCTTATACGCCGGAAAATACGGTAGCTCCCCTGTAGGTTGTTAAAATGTTGAGGTATACATCTTTCTGCAAGAGGTAGGTTCTTGTGTCTCTTACACTCCTTCTGAGACTACCTACTTCAAATGAGCAGGCTTAGCAAAAGAGTTCCAGAAGTAAAATGAAACACAGTCTAGCAAATACAAAATGTATTGCTCATCTGGGCCATGGCAAGTACATCTTTGGCTTTTTGATGTTATTATAAAGAGATGTAGCTAAGTGTTTAAACAAACCTACTGGAACTTAATTCATCATGGAGAGCTGGCACCTTGGGTGGCTAAATACTTACTGCAGGGCTGAAAAGTGTTGAAGGAAGAATAAATCAGAAACAAATAAGACTGATTTCTGACAGGGTGGTGGACACAGGGCAGAAAGAGTGGAAGAAGAGGACAGAGTGGAAGAGACAGAGGTGGGTGGGAACAAACAGGTGTGTGTGTGTGTGTGTTCCTTGCTCTGTGCCAGAGAGGAGTTAGAAACAATGAGACACGAGTACTCCTGAGCACAACAGCACCCAGACACTGGTCACTAAATACCATTCTTCAATATAAAGAAACGTAGAGAAGCGGCTAATTCCAGGGCCAGGGCTGGAGAAATACAAAATGAGTTTGGAATGTTTTGTGGTGCCATGAAGTCAGAAATTGCTTAGAGAGAGAGAGAGAGAGAGAGAGAGAGAGAGAGAGAGAGAGAGAGAGAGAGAGAGAGAGACATGTCAAAATAACCTAGGAGCTAACCTGTAGGGGCTCCAACTCCTAACAGCCAAAGCAAGCACAAGAACAAATGACAGAATGGATTATAAACTCATAGAATTACTTAAATAAGAGTGCATGTGTATCTATACTGATATAAATAACTGAATGAATGAAAAAGTGGAATTATTCCTTCCAGTAGAATATCAGGGGATAAATATAAAAGAATGATGTAAATAGAAAATCATCCCTTGACATATACCTTGAGCAATACTTGTTTTAGGTTAAGAATCAATGGATGCTAAAACTAGGAGGCCAAAAGGTCTGATGAGAAACAGGATTTAGTTCCTTAATCTTAAATTGTCTCTCTCTCCCGCCCCCCGACCCCCAAATACTTATTACAAAGGGAAAACTGATCTGAGTGGAGAAACCCAGTGAACACTACCATAGCCAAGTGATCAAAGTTAACATCACCTGACATAAGCCTCCCGATACAATGTACTAAGAAGCATGGAACATCACTCCTGTGCTGTCCTTACCAAAATGCATAACCTGAACTTAATTGGGAGGAAACATCACACAGAACCAAAGTGAGGGACATTTTCCAAAACAACTGGCCATGCTTCCTTTCAGACGAGCTGTGTGGTCTCCACAGCTTGTCCCCTCCTGCCCCCCAATTCCTCGTCTCCCAGTGCTACAGCACCTCCAGAGCCACTTTTTATCCCACATGCACCCTCTTCCCTCATTTATGAAGTCAGACTGGCCCTTTCGTAGGCATGTAGGGTTGCCACTCTACTCCCGAGAGTCTTGTGGACACGCTTCAAGAGTGCGTTATGTCTGCACTTGAAATACATTCCCGGAGAACACAACAACACACTGGCTATTAGAAACACAATCAGCATTCATCAGTTTACCTGTATTTTCCGGCATGGAAGCTTGGTCAGTGTTTCGCTCCTTTTTGAAAGAAATATTTCCAAACTGAAGCACTGAAGATACTACTTTAAGCATTGCTTTATATTGACATAAAAAGAAAAAATTAATAAAAATATTGCATCAAAATATAGCAGAGACATACTCTAATTTATTTTGTGCTAAAAATTAGCTGTATAAAACTTTTCAGTAAAATACATCTGAGGATTCATAAAATTACAGGCAGCTCATATTAGAATCTCAGTCATTTTCTAGTTTAGGTTATTTATTCTCAATTTACGTCTTATTTAAATGCCTATCAGAACCGTAGAGAAATCCCACATACACAGAATTTCTTCATGAGAGAAGCCCATTATATGCATTGCTTCCATTGTCTCCTGAAAGTTATCTTTGTCTTGCTGTCCCGGAATGGGAATATAGCCATTGGAGAGAAATCTGTAGTTATTAAATCCTTCAAGGAGCAAATCAGCTAAAAGAAAACAGAATGAAATACAGTTTAATAAACACTGATCCACAGACTGAAGCACACACCCACATTCAGATGGGACTGACACCCCAGGAGAACCGTGGCTTACCACCCAATCCATCACCACCTCGTGCTTTTCACCCTGTATGGTTTTTTGTTTTACAAGGACTGTTTTCTTTTTTAATATATTTTTATTTACATATTTATTTTTGACAGAGAGAGAGAGAGAGAGAGAGAGAGAGAGAGAGAGAGAGAGAGAGAGAGAGAGAGAGATATACAGAGACAGAGAGAGAACTGAACTTGGGGAGCTCCCAGTTCAGCATATGGTTCCACATGGGCCGGGGCCGGGATTCGATCCTCGTTCTCCGGCGCTGCAAAGTGAGCACCAAACCCACTGAGCCATCCTGGCTTCCCCTGTTGTTGTTTTTTGTATACAGTAGTCATGTTAAATACGCAAACCTACAGTTTTCTGTCATCTGTGTCAAAGAAGGAAAATGATGACATAAATTGCAAAATCTTCACGTGGAGTTTTTAAGGCTTTTATATCTTTGAAATTGGATAGTGGGGAAATGATGTAACTTTCCCAGAGAACTAAACCTTATTGTTTTCAGTTTGTTTAGTGGTAAATTTGCTTTTGAGAGTGATGTGCAACATATAATATTATGGCAGAATATTATAATGGATAGCCCCATTGACTACTTGTACTTTAGGGGCCATGAGTTAGAGAGAACTTAACTTACTCTGTTGATAAATGTGTTGAGAGTAGAAGGATGTTTCTCAGGAGGGGTCAATATACGGCTACTTATCCCAGTAAGATGCTATCACGTGCTCCCAGCTTTCTCTGTAAATAAAGCTCTCCTGCAGAGAATTTCTGCTGATCACTCCTACCCCTTAATTCTACTCTATATTATATTTAACTTCTCCTGGGTACTGATTACTTTCTTTCTCTGTATCTTTCTTTTAACACTTTGATCTTATTTTTTGATCATTACTGTTGCAGAGTTATCGCCAGCCTGAAAGCCTAGGGTTTTCTTTTCTTTTGCATTAGACACTGTATAATCATGAATTTTTAGTCTCTTGTTGGCTCAATGTATTTGCTGCTTTTTTTCCTCTTTGCAGATCTTTTTCTAATGAACTTCAGGGTCCAATACTTTATTATAGATGTCTGTGGTAGCAAAAACCTACCTCCGATGATAAAAGTATTACTGTGCATGTATTGGCTGTGATATCTAGATAACAGATACAAAAATCAAAGAGAAGCACGAAAATTGAGACTCAGAAGAAATCAGGAAGTTGTACATCTTTGGACCCAGTACATTCCTGACCCAGAACAGAAGTCTACATTTTACTAAGCCCAATCCCAAGCTTCCGAAAGTCCTTGTAATTCTTAACAAGAAAAGTGAAAATCCACCACAGGCTCTCTAGTACTAGTGGAAGCGTAACATATATTCAGTTGTAAATCTAGAAATAAAAGTATTTATTCAACTTAATTTTACTAACTTTTTCTTTCATATTTATAAATGTCAAAAAATTTTTTATAAAAATGCATTTGTCTTCTGATTTAAAATTTTTATAAAGAAAAGAAATACAGAGAGAAGAGATAATATATCACCACCCATATACCTGCTACTTATATCCCAGGGCATAGAAGTTCAATTTCATTTTCAGAATTTAACCAGCTATAATTTTTGTGTGTGTTTTTGAAACTACCGTTTTCCCAAGTGTTTCTCTCTTTCAAAAGAGTTTAATATTTAAAAAAATAGTCAAATAAATATAAAATAGTAAAAAACTTTGTTAACTTACACTTTAGGTGTTCTCCTGCTCCAGATAACAACTGGTAAAAGATATGAAAAGTACGCTCATCTTTTGCTTGACGAACAGCACGAGATTTTTCCAGAAGGTCTGAGCAAAGATGGTTAAAGATTACCTGGAAAAGGTAGCCTTCTCGCCAAGCCTACACAAATTTAATTTGTAAGACGTTTTCTCTTTCTGATATATGTCAACTATCCTGCAAGTAATTAACCATTCTACGTGGTTAACCTTCCTAAGTGAAAAAAATATATATGCACATGACTTATGTTTCTCACTAATCTACTAGATTCACTGGGCTATGAGGGAGGGAACTGAAATATCAAAGTGCTTCCCTCCCCCCAACTCCACCCTACCCGCCTCCTAATTTGGAATATATTCAAAGAACACAGCACTATATAAGGAACTGTAAGAATCTATAAAAAATGAAGTTAAGGTGGGAACAGCCTTATAATACCAGATGATCAGTTTTACAAATAAGAAACCCAAGGCACAAAGAAATTACTTCAAATAGCAAAGTAACAAATGGTGGCAGTAGGAATCAAAACTTGGATGGACTCTAAAATGTATGTGCTTAACCACTGTGCTAAGCGGTGTACTCAGGACAGCCCCGTTTACAGAAAGCCTCACCTAGGTGGTACGAGCGCGAGCTACCCATCACCTCCTGTACTTTTCTAAATTATGCCTTGAGACGCTATGACTCCGTGAACCCCTGGCCCTCCCTTCACTGCTCTGGAGACCCGCTATGGCTACCTATGCTGCCCAGCCCCTACTCAGCACACCTGCCTGTATATTCGCAGTGCACACTGACACCTGTTTGGGGGTCTCTGTCCACCGCGTCTCACTGCTCCTGGTGTGTCCTTGGGTCGACAGCCACGCTGGCCTCTCAGAGAACCTCATTTTCAGTGCTCTGGAAGATGACTATCATCTC
Organism: Craseonycteris thonglongyai; assembly: GCA_004027555.1. Taxonomy (NCBI): domain Eukaryota; kingdom Metazoa; phylum Chordata; class Mammalia; order Chiroptera; family Craseonycteridae; genus Craseonycteris; species Craseonycteris thonglongyai. Next base: position 30,763 of record PVKE010000995.1, on the reverse strand, counting down.
TGAAGTAAACCTCCCATGGAGCCACCAACTGAATGAATTTTGTATGTGCTGTACAGCCTTAATTTTAAACCACGCTATCCCAATCACATCTTCCACATTTGGTGAAAGATACGTTTATATGAGTAACAGACCAATATGAAGGACTCTGAATCTATTCCCATCATTTTTAAGTGTTTCTTGTGCTTTCTGGCTCTGAGGATATTTACAGACATAAAATATACCCGGTAGTTCTAAACTAACAGGCAAATCTTGATTTATCCTTTACCCGAGGGATAGAAAAGATGTATTTCTATCACTGGAGATTATTCTCCCAAGTATCAGAGAATTATCATCTGACGCCTTCCTAACTGGCACACTATCAATTCAGAACCATTTCTGTGTCATTATCTCCTTACTCATTAATTCCATATAGATGTATCATTTCTTAAGACCATTCTGTGCATGTAACATTTCTTAGGTCTATTCTGAGTATTTGACATTTTTTCCTCTAGTTTTATTCTGCTTTAACACTAATTGAAATTGCTTTAACTCTGTGCTTTTAATAAGGCTTGTTTCAACAGGTTCATGCCCACCCTATGAATATCAGAAGTAGATGGTTAAAAAAATAGGCTAACAACAGTAACTGAAGAGTAGTTCAATATAATGGTATTCACCTAAAGGTTCTTACACCACACAAACATTTCCTGGGTTGATATACAGGTAGGTAAGCCTTACCTCAGTGGGACTCTCCACTTCCCCAGCCATATTAATAGATTTGTTATAAACACCACCACTACGAGTTAATATTCAGTGCTTGAAAGTATTTAACCAAGTCACAATCTCTCTGGGCTTAAGTTTTATCATATTGATAATGACAGTGAAATCACAAAAGGTTGCCTTGAGGCTGTAGAAGACTAAATGACTCTTTCATTTGGATTATGCCACTATAAAAAAGGATACATGTTTCAATGTTGGCCCCAACAATATAGCCAGTTACATCAAAGTTGATCCGAATAAACTTGCCCTGAAAATAAAGAGAAAATTGAAAATAAAGACATAGAGAATCTGAACACTATCATAAAATAATAAGATAATGTGCCCCGCCAAGTATCCATGAATTGGTTACAAAAATGGATCTTAAATAGTCTCAAATAAAAAGAAACTTAAAAAAAAAAAAAAAAGAAGCCTCAATAAACTATAAAGCAGTAGCAACTGGATAGGCTACCTTCCTGGACTATAACATAAAATGAAACCCTAATCATTTAGAACTTCTAAAAAGCTCTTCTAAATAATCTGAGATTTTAGATTTTAATAGCTTTAAAGAGACATTATATTCAGCTCTCTAATGACAGATTTCAAAACTGAGTAATACAGATGATTTCTTAGGAAAATAGAAATCTAACTCAAGAAGAAAACAAGAGAAAATTTGAACAAACTATAATCATAAAAAATAATGAAATAGTTTTACAAATTCCTAAGGGATATTTAATTGCCTCACTACTTAACTATTTTAGGAAAACAGAGAACCAGTGATTATTTCACAATTCATTTTATACAATTATCATAACACTGAATACCTAAACAGGTAAAAGATATCATTAAAAATAAAAAAGCAAAATAGAAGTGAATATCTCACTTATAAATATAGATATAAAAAGCCAAGTTAAACACTGTGAAACAAAGAGGCACAATAATGATCAAGGGATGGTCAAGGGATTGGAGGGCTTTCTTTGTGGAAATGGACAAACTGATCTAACATTTTTAGAGAAACGGAAAGGACCTAGAATAGTCACAACAGTTTTGAGAAAGGGAACCAGAGCTCCAGGATTCACACTACTCAATTTAAAAAAGCTATATATTTATTAAGACAATGTGGTATTGTGATAAGGACAGAGCTACAGATTAACAGAACACATTAGAATTCAGAAATAGATCATGTATCTACTACAGTCAATTCATCTTCATCAAAGGAGCTAGGGTAATTTAACAGGGAAAGGATCTATCCTTTTAACAAATGGTGCTTGAAAAATATGTAAAATAAAACACAAAGAGCCTAGACCCTTACCTCACACCATATATAAAAATTAACTCAAAGTAGATCATAGACCTAACCATATGGGCTAAAACTATAAAACCCTTAGTAGAAAAACAAAAAAACAAAAAAGCAGGAAAGAATCTTTATGATCTTAAGTTAGATACATATTTCTTTCTTTTTTTTTTATTAATTTTTTATTGTTTTGACAGAGAGAGAGAGAGAGAGATACAGAGATACAGAGACAGAGAGAGAATTGAACTGGGGGAACTCCCCAGTTTAGCACATGGGTCCGCACGGGCCGGGGCCGGTACTTGATCCTCGGTCCCCGGCGCTGCAAAGTGAGCGCTCAACCCACTGAGCCATCCCGGCTTCCCCTAGACACATGTTTCTTAGATTGCAAAAAGCATAAACCATAAAATTAAAAAAATGATAAACTACATTTTGTTAAAATTAAAAATTGTGGTTCTTCAAGAACATTGTAAAGAAAATGAAATAGACACTTCAGACTGTCAGAGACTATTTGAAAAACACATTATTCCAACTCAATTAACAAGACAAACAACCCAATACAAAATTGGACAAAAGATTTAAATAGACATTTCATCAAAGATATGTAAATAGTAAGTATATAAAAAGATGCTCAATATCATTAGTTATTAGGGCAATGAAAATTAAAATGGGCGTAATGAGATACTACTAATGAATACCACTAAAATGACTAAAAATTTTAAGAAATATCAGCAAGGATATAGAATAACTAGAACTCTCATACAACCTCAGTAAGAATGCAAAATGGCACAGCCACTCTGGAAGAGTTTGCTAGTTTTTTATAAAATTAGACATAAGTTATCATGTGACTCAGCAATTCCACTCCTAGGTAGTTACCCAAGAGAAATGAAAGTGTGTGTCCACACAAATTACTTGTACATGAACCATGTTCATAGCCACTTTATTCTTAATAGCCCTCAATGGAAACAACTCAAATGTCCAGTAAGGGATGAGTGGATAAAGAAGTCGTGGTATATTCACAATGGAATTCTACTCAGCAGTTGAAAGAAGCAAACCAGTGAGATTCTAGACAACATGGATAGAACTAAAAAACAATGCTATGTAAAAGAAGCTAGACATAAAACACTACTGTATGGTTCCATTTACATGACATTCCAAAGAAAACAAAAATACACATCAGTGGTTATAAGGGATAGGAGTAGAAAAAGGGAATTGACCACATAAAGGCAAAAGAAAACTTTTTGGAGCAATGGAAATATTCTCTCCCTGGACCCTCATGCTAGTTACACCGCTATACATATTTAAAGGTGAATTTTATTGTATTCAAAATATAATAAACCAAATTAAAAAAACTAATCAAGGGAGATATCTTGGTATCTTAGTACCTCCTTAGATAAATGCCAATTAAAAAAATTAATTAAACAAGTTATCGCCTCATTAAAGTGAAAAATCTTGGTTTATGCACTCTTCTACTTATTTTTCCACTCAACTTGCTCATTCTTTTACCCACTATTTTAGGCCCCTTCTTGCCTTTCCAATATATATATATATTTTTAGTATATAAACATTTACTTTATGGAGAGAAATTAGTTAATATTGGAATGCTCCCACAGAAAATTTTGAACTACATTTTATTATATGTAAATTATACCTCAATAACTGACTTTCAAAAACTGAAAAATGAGTTTATTAAAATCAATAATCTATTTTATTTTCTGTCTAATATGAGCACTAAGAACTTACTCAATATTCCAATAAAAAACAAAACAAAACCCACAAGCAAGCTAGGAAAACAAGGTGAAAAGAGAATGTGTGTGGGAGACATGGGGGGTGGGGAATCCCTAATACTGAGCTCCTTCCTGCATGAGGGTGAACAAGCTGCCATCAGTCTCCATGAATAGTAGACTCTACCTCAAGCACACAGGTAACCCCTGTAGAGCACAGCTGTTAGGTTCCTCAAAAACGCTGTTATGCGAATCTTGTGTTATACGAAACAAAGAACTAGTACAGAAAAGGGGGTTAGGTTCTAAAAATTAAAAAAAACATATATACTATTACTTTTTTATAATTAAGCAAAATATCTTTATTAAAGCAATTTTCCCCAAAGTATAACATATTAATATGTATTAAATAATTTTTCTTTGTCATCATTACTAAGCACCATTAACAGGGTGCTTTCTTTTTGACAAGGTATCTTCATTCTTTGGATTTTCTTTGGCATTATCTTGATTTCTGTCCTGTACTTTCTGCAAAAAATTTGTTATTTTAGATTGCTTGCTTTTAACCAAGAGATCTTTATAAATTGTTGTATGGTGCTAAGCACTTGTGAAGTTCTCTCTTAAACTGTGTGCTTCTTTCAGTGCAAGGATCTGCACTTAGAAAATACAGCTCCATCTGTTCGGCTAAGTGTGGGCCTTTCTTTATGCTTTTTGAAGTAAAGTGTTTAACTTCTTCGTTTTCACCAGTGCTGTCATCCCCTGATTTATCTTGGTGTATTTCAGATGTCATTTCCACCAAGTTTGCTTCATCAGTTTCTTCTTCTACCAGTAATTCTTGGATATCTTCGACAGTCATATCACCAAACCTTCATTTCCTAGAGACTTAGCAGGTTCTACTATTGCGTCCATTGTGTTTCTGCTGGCTTGATTAGATTTTCATTTTGAATTGACTTCCAGCCATGTATTTTCCCTTTGATAGATGAATTTATGAGATTAATATAGTCCAATATTATATAAAGTTTCCATGCCTCTGTGACTTTTATAGATTCATCATTGGCTTTACTTAAAACCCATTGCAATGATTTCCTGATGTAATTAATCTTAAATGTAGCTATGATTCCCTGATCTAACGGTTGAAGTAAACTTGTATTTGGTGTATTTTTTGCTCTTAAAAGTTTTTACTATGTTCCATATTGTTTGGGGATTTCTCCAATTTCAAATGAGGTATTTTTTGCTCTTAAAAGCTCTTATTACACCCTGAGTTGTTCGGGGATGTCTCTAATTCTCAAACCAGGTTAGAGGGAAACTGTGTGATAGAAGTGCAGTGTGATATGGGAGTTACCCTGTACATACTAAGTAGTTCCTACCCCTCTTGGTTCTCACCTTCATCATTTCCAAAGTGTCCTTCTAACTCCATCCCACCAAAATGTAAACATTCTTATTTTATATTACCCAAAAGGCTCGCTCTGCACAGAAAATGCATGGCTAGTTTGAGACACCCAAGGTACTATGCTGTCATAACCGACATGCATTCACAAGGGTCTGCTTCAGAGACCACTAAACCCCAAAGTGTTCAAGAGGAAGGTGGTAAATGTAATTACTATAGGAAACAAATGCATTCTGTGAAAAGTAGCCTCTTACTACCTCTCAGACAGGCATGTATACAAAGCTACTCACTCTACCTAATATTATAAATTATCAAAATAGTGGCTAAGACAAAAACATCTCTGGACATAGGTCTAACATTTATAACTGGGTATATGTGCACAACAGAAGAGAATAAATGAAACTGGAACATCCCTGGGAAGTTAGGATGGGTCAGTCACAGATACCTGCCATGTCCTCTAGCCTACAAGCTGATCTTATACCACCCAAACTTAATGAGATAAGAATTTAAATTTCCCCGAGAGGACAATGCAAATCCATCTTTCAGAGGCTGCTTAACAATCAGCAGCGAGCATCTGGCATTTTTCTTCTGTAGAGAACATGCTAATTAAGAGTTGCAAAATGAAAATGACAATTTATTTGTTTGGTTAGTTTTGTTTGACAGGAGGGAAAGTTTTGTTTGCATTTTTTTCTTAAATGGGAGGCAGAGGAAATTCCCTCCTTTTGAGACAGGCTCTTGTGATGTCATATAAATACGACTTTTATACAAATAATCGCTTTAGACAAATATTTATGGCACTGAGAAATGCTGACTTAATGCCTCCCGAACTTAAGTAGAACCATGAGGATGTGCTCTTGCAACACTTTAAGAACGAGATCTGGGCACTTCCAAAGACCTAAGAGGCAGGCGGCATGGGAACACAGAGGAAAGCTTCACAGAAAGAGCGCATTTGAGCTGAATAAACAGTCTTATAGTTTAATGAGTGTACTTGTTTGCTTTAAGCTAAATGTTAAAGGGAGGTCCTGTGCTTGCTTATTTTTAAGTTCTCTTAAAATAAAACTACTACAAAGAAGCAGTCCTTGATACACCGCAATCTGATTTCAATCTCTAAGTTGTGAGAAAAACTCCATTATTTTTAAGAGATACAACATTCTGTGCTAACAGCTATTCAAAGGGGCAACTATAGGTACCTTTATCCTCAGAAGCCAATACGTTCTCACTTATTATTGCCCTTGCATTGCCAGAAGGCAATCCTTGAAGAATATTTAAAATCTTTGACAGCACTTAATTTTGTTAAAGAGAAGAATGACTTTTTTTCCTCCATAACTGTAAAACATTTTCATCGTTAGATTTACAAGCACTAATTAGAATGGTTTATCCAGTGAATTTTTTCATTTCTACATCATCTGTTTCCTTCTGGTAACTTTCATATATACACCTGCCTTCAGCGTTTGTTCACTTAGAAACCATACCAGAAAAAATGGCAGACAAACATCACAGATGAAACAATAATGTTACATGTCCACTTAGCAAAAACAGATGGTTAAGAAAGTCCTTCCTATTGAGTAGCTAAATAACTGGAGGCTAACGCCATGTTACTTTTCTGTCCTGGGAAATACATATTCTTCTGGAGTTTGAGGAAATTCTCGGCTGTCATCACCTGAGACTTCACTTATAGAATCAATTTCACTGTCATCATTAGAGTCTATACTGCTACCAGTCTCTACATTGATCTTCAGATTCATGTAATATTTCTGAAATGTTGTCTATTACTTTTTTTTTAAAGATTTATTTTTATTGTTTTTGACAGAGAGAGAGAGAGAGAGAGAAGGGGGAGGGCCCAGAACAGTCTCCATAATTGCACATCATTGGTTTTTCCATAGTTTCATTCCACAGGTGGGCGCGGGGCTGCACCAGGCAGGAACTGGGCTGGGGTCTTCACCCTGGTGAGAACTGAACTGAGGACACTCCCCAGTTCAGCATATGGGCCTGCACAGGTCGGGGCCAGGATTGAATCCTTGGTCCCTGGGGTTACAAAGTGAGTGCTTAACTCACTGAGCCATCCTGGCTTCCCGTCTATTACTTTCGTTCTCTGCCATTCTAAGTAGAAAATGAAAACTCTTGACTTTTCACCTGTGCTCCCTGAAAGCTAAAAGCAGACTCCATAGATGGTGTCTCTAGTCTTCTTACAAGTACAAACCTTTCTGAAAGATGAAGCAATGTAAGTGGGGAATATGATAAGCAAACTAATGGACGATGCAATAGTCACTATTGTAGGATCCTTCTAGGCAGTTCCATTCGCTCTTTCTATTTTAGTCTTTTTTAAACATCTTTGGGAACAATTGATGAACCAATTCAACAGATGAACAACAGATGAACAACAAATGAACCAATTCCCAGAATGATGAAGTAGCAAAATGATTCAAGATATAAAAAAATACGCTCGCTAATACTCTATTAAATATCTTAAATTTATCAAAGAGTCTAATGGACTCATGGTGATTATAAGAGAGAATGAGTTTCATTCTACTTTAAAAATAAGTAAATTTTCTCTTTATTCTTCAGAAGACCCTAAGAAAGAATAAAGTTAAAAAAGTATTAGTCCTTACCAATAGTTGGAACTGCTCAAAAAAGAAACTAAAAAACTGAGATCTGGTCCTGATGTTATACTGAGGGTTAAAATTCTTTACAAATTTTAAACAGCTTTATCATCTATATACCTCACTGAATTAATTTAAAAATTTTAAGAGACACTGTTATTACTTCAAAATTGCAAAAAATACACTGCCAACATAACTGTTTAAGGAATACATTCTCAAATGTCTCATTTTAACACTGCAGAAAGGTTAAGCAAAATCATATGGTATTACCTAATCCTTACTGAAGAAAATATTTCACTTAAAAAAATTTGTTACATAAAAATATAAATTTATGTCTAATTTCTTTATTATGTATGTATCAATATGCTGTTTAAGCTTTCAACTTCTTATACTATTTCCTATTCCTTTTTCTTTACCACCCCAAATTAGAAGTTCAAAAGTCATTAAACAAAAGAAATCTTTTACTTGGGAAGTAAAACAAAGTTATTATATTGTTAACTTTGAACTCTAATAACTTTAAAATACAAAACTGAATATTATTCATTTCATATTTAGTGAATTTAATTTTTCTCTTCACAGGAAATTACAAAATAGGAAGGAAAGTCAGGAGATGCAAAGGAGAAATGGAAGGAACAACGGTTTTCACCTTCTGAACAGGTAAGTTAGAAAGAAATGTCTCAAAATAATTTAGATATGTGGTTCACATACTTGGATAAACAAAGTCACCAACACACAACGGCTAATTTTCTCAGTTTCCTTTCTTTTTCATTACTGGTGTACATAATTGTTGTAGCCACTGTAATAGCTAGTGCCAGAGAAATCTCCTTTGGCTAAATGGAAATGGTCCAGCAAAGCGTAATGAAGTAAGGGACAGAATGAGTGAAGAAAGGGACGGGGCAAGAGAAGCCTGCAGGGTGAGGAGCAGTCGAGTGGTTCAGGGTTTCCCTCGGAACCTCCCCCAGCCCTGCTGCTTCTATACACACCCCAAGAAACCAGTATCTCTGAAAACAACAGCCATTGATAAATCCTGGTTATAAGCCAAAGCTGTAGAATTGATCTTATTTTGAAAAAACTGTAACAAAACAAAACAAAAAATCTTACAAAGTTGAAAATGATCAACATGCTATGCGAAGTGACATTCACAAGGTCTATTCAAACACCCTGATAACAGGACATAAAGTGAAACTTCAGAACCAAAAAGAAATATTTTACAAATAAATATCCCCAAATAGTCTGGACTTGTATATTCCCCCAATGTTGGATATCCCAACAAATTATGTAAGAGGCAAGCTATGGGCTATGAAATCACTTGTCTTGGGGGGATGGGAAAAAAAGGAATAAAACTTTTAAGTTAAAAAGCCTTTTCTTTACATATGTAATAAGTACCCTTTCAGAATTCACATTTTTATTAAATTACAAATCTAGACTAAAGTGGAAAATAAGTAAAGAGTTTTATTTTCAAGTAGGTCCCCTAATCTTTTAAATATTATGTGAAGAAACTTGTGGTGAAAATGCCCACTTCACATTTGAGTTCCACAGAGGTCAAATGCAGTACTTAGAATATGCAACCAGAATTTCACCAATAAAGCAAAAACAAAGAAAGAAAACCCCAGAAATATGACAAGCACATTATGTGTGTTATAGAGGATGCATTTTAATGCCATACACAGGTTGAGTATCAATTCAAAAGTAACTGAGACTACACACTTCCTGGACAGCAGTGACAATTCAAATCCTCTCCCTTATGTCAAAGAGAAATTAAATTAAGAATTTCACTTAAAAGGTGTAAGAGGACAACTTGGATATTTTGATCATGTCAAGGAAAAATTAAGAAAATTACGTTATTTAAAGAAGTTTATTCCTTCTGAATTAGGCTGACCAGATGTACCATTTTAAACGGGACAGACAATAACTATACTGTCCTGTTTAAAACGGCACGTTTGGTTAGTAACAGGCTAATAGCCTATTCTGAATCGACATCGGTTTTCTTAAACTGTTGCTGGGGGATTATAATGCGTCTGTAGTAATTAAACCTACGTTGTCAGCAACTTACTACAGGGGCAATGCAGGTTTGTTTCATGCTCTGAAAATATTTGTCCCCTTCCTAATTTGGTATGTAAAATTGTTATAAAAAGGCCAGATGGCTATTTAAAATTCTTCAGCTATCTTAATCTCCAAACTACGCCAGAAACTTTGTCAACTAGTAAAATGAGTTTTTATAAGTAGCCTTGTTACTTAGTATAATGAATATTAGAAATTTCTGGGGTAAAATGAGTGGCATGAAGACGCATGGACTGACTGGAAATGCAGACCCCTCCCTCCCTACAGTATGAACTGGAGGCTGGGGGGTTGGGAAGGCTGCCTGGGCCTCGATTCTAGAGGGCCTGTGTGCAGCCACTGGTTCCAAAGATGCTGGCTGCCTGGTACAGATCATGTTCCATCTCTGACACTGTTACATGTGCCTCAGGAAATCTTTAGGGAAATGTTAGGAGTACTGAAGACAGGAAGACCAGGGGCTGCATTCAATTTACTTACACAACTGTTTTTAGAGTCTGCGTGCTAATAAATACATGTGAGGGCACAAAATTCCAGCTGGCTTCCATTGTAACCTGGTAGCCAAGCAGTAGAGAAGATACTTTAAGAGTCTTTATCTATAACTATTGGAGGCTAATCATCTCCCAAAAGGAACATAAATTTTCAAATTGCCAAACTGGTTTAAATAAGTTTGCAAAAAATAAAAAAGATCAGTGTAATATGGAAAGTGACTCCTATTAAAACTTTTGAGGGAAGATGTATCTGCTGATACAATCATTTGGAAATTTAAGTCCCTGTTTTTAAAGTTTCATTACAAGAGATTCATTTTACATAAAATCTCCTCCATCTGGAATGCATTTTACTTCTCCATAAACAGAGAACTAGAGTAACTGTGAACAATTATTTTCATAAGGGTAATGCTCTCCTAAAGAATCCCCTTTAATGCAAACCGTATGTTAGCATCTTTGAAAAAGAAGATATTCTTCAGGAAATTACTTGCCTATATCAGATCAAAGGAATGGAAATAAATGGATTCTAAAGCTTATGGAGTTTACAGTTTCAAATATTGTCATTGTAAGCATGTGGCTTATAAATACTGACTACATGAAATTCCACTGTACACCCAACTTAATGTTTAATATCACATTACTATTCCAGTATGAGGTATAAAACCAGTCCCAACCCAAATAGAACCACCGCCTCCCACATACCTTCTGCCCATAGGACACGCATACCCCAGAGGGCCTAGCACATGTAATACACTCCCTGAGCTCGACTGTACACTGGTATGTTGTTGAAACATGAGGGCTGTCCGGAAAGTATCCAGCCATGTACTATGAAAAGCAGAGGCATTTATGGCTGGATTTTTTTCCAGATAGCCCTCATATATTAACGTTAAAACCTAAATTAAGGGGAGATAGAGACTTTGGTTTTGTCCACTGAGATATTACCAGGGCTTAGACAAGTGTCTAGCACTTAGTAGGTAACCAACTACCTTTCAACTAAACAGATTCCATAAATACACTCATGTACTGTACTTACATATGAGAGGCACAGGGCCAGACTAAGGATCCAGAGAACAAGACAGACAAGGTTCCTACTGTCAGAGATCTTACATTCCAGCAAGAGAGACTGTAAATAAGTAGAGTAATTAACTATAGATTGTGAGAATTGCTATAAGGGAAATCAATAGGACACTGTGACATGAACAGGAAATGCCTCAGGTCGGGTTTTAGACTAACTAGTGTCTAAGAGAGGGAGAAGGAGAAATGTGGACAGATTTGAAATACACTCTGGAAATGTAACCACTAGGATTTACTCCCCATGAGAAAAAGGCCAAATCAAGGATGATTCCCAGATATTTTGTTTTTGTTTTTAGTTTATTTTATGCTTAAGTAACAGGGTAATTTGATGGCACCATATATTGACATGAGACTTCAGGAACAAATTTTGAACAGAGAAGAAGTTCCATTTGGAATATGTTAGATTTGAGAAATCTACCCACCAGATGCCAGATGTACACCACAACCCATTGCCCCAACTGAACCACCAAAGCACCTGATTCAGACACTACCAAGTGTCCCCACTGATAGGGTCTGAAGAACCACTGAGAACCACTGATCCAGAATGTGAATTAGATTGTAACCTACAATACTTATGTCAATATGGAAATCTCTCTAATGATTTGTGGTGGCCAATTTTCAAGATGAATTCAATAACCCCCACCCTTCTGGTATTCACGTCATTTGGAGTCCCCTCCCAGCCTGTCTCAGGATTGGTCTGTGAGACCGATAGACTATAACAAAGGATGTATGGGACTTCCAAGGTGGGGGTCATAGAAAACACTGTGGCTCCTGCCTTGTTCTTTTTTGGGCTATTCACTCTACGGAATGCCAGCCGCTGTATCAGGAGCAAGCACCTGTCTGGAAAGGGCTTCAAAGTAAAGAATGGAGGCCTCTTGCCAAAGGCTACTGAGGGGATGCAGGAAGCTCGGAAGAAGATCATCCAGCCTCATCAAACCTTCAGATGATGGCAGCTGTAGCCATCTTTTAAAAAAAAAATTGTTTTCGACAGACAAAAGGAGAGCCCAGAGCAGTCTCCATAGTTGTACATTATTTTTTGACTAGTTTTTGTTCTGTAGGTGGGCACAGGGCCGTGCAGGGTAGGAACTGAGCCTGAGGTCTCCCACATGGGAGGCATACCCCTGCGAGATGGGGGCCTCCTACATGGGAAGCATGCCCCAGTGAGAGCAGAACTGGGGGGAAGCCACTGCTCAGCATATGGGTCTACATGAGTTGGGGCTGGGATTTGATCCTTGGACCCCAGGGCTCTAAGATGAACACTCAACCCACTGAGCCATCCAGGCACCACCCCCTAGCCAACAGCTTAATGACCTCATGAGAGACCCTGAGCCAGAACATAGGAACTGTGAAATAAATGCCTTGAAGTCACTAGGTTTTCGGGTAATTTGTTACATAGCAATAAACCACTAATACAGAATCATACTCTATCTGTCTCAAACATAAAAACCCTGACAAGTATATGAACCCTTACCATTTAGTAACAGGATCACTACATTCTTTATCAAAGGACACAAATGACTGGGTAGCAGCAATTTCTTTTTTCTAGGCAAAAATGAGATAAATGAGCGTAAAACTGTTTCTCCTGAACTGAAAGTGTGGTTTAGGAGGAGAAAATCAGAACAGACTGGCAACGATTTATGTGGCTAAATAAAACATTTTCCACGAAGAAGTCCTTGGAAATCTTCATGAAGATTCACATACCTAAGCTGGTAGCTCACCATGTCCTCTATCCCATGATGCAGCCACAAAACAGGGCTTTCAGTTGGAAGAACTGAAGATTGACTTGTGGCTCAGTGTCAATGCTGATGATCCATGCAATGACAAACTCTCTAGATGAAGCCCAGTTTCCCCAGATCTTTTGTAAATCTAGTCATAGCCATGATTCCTCCCTCCCTCCACAGGCACAACTGTTGCCCCAATGTGTACGGTACATGAAAAGCTAAGACAATTTTTAAATGAATGTACTGATAAGTTTCAAATTTTTATCTTGCTACGAATAAAAAATATTCCAAACAAACAGACTCTTGGTTCTTACATAACTTAGAAAGTCTCTGATGATGGTATAGTCTGAACTGGGTCTCCCCACTCCCCCGCTGCAAATTCATATGTTGGAAGTTCCAACCCTGCACACCTCAAAACATGACAATGTTTGCAGATCGGGTCTTTATAGAGGTAATTAAGGTCAACTGAGGTCACGAGGGAAGGTCCTAATTCAGAACAACTGGTGTCCTTATAGAAGAACAGGTCACAGACACACAAAGGGAGGACACCACAGAAAGATGCTGGGAGAAGACGGCAGCCATCAGCGTGCCAGGGAGAGCGGCCTCAGGAGAAACCAGCCCTGCCCACACCTGTGTCTCACACTTTGGGCCTCCGCTTGTGTGGAAATGAGTTTCTGTGGTTTAAGCTGCAGTCCTGTTACAGCAGCCCTCGCAAATTCACACAGAGGGTCAGTCATTTGGCTACCTTTGAGTTTCCCAGGTCCTCTGTGATCCCGAGTCCAATCCCTTCCACTGGTCATAGAAACCATGTCATCAGAAAATCAACATGCAGACCGTGACTCTACATTCTAGAGTAAAAAAGTATCTCACCATGATCCTAGACTCCCCCAGATTATCCATTAAACTGAATCCTCTCTTATTCTGGACTTCTTGACTTTTTACCGTACTTCTAATATCAGAAGAGGAAGAAGAACCAGAATTAACTCCAACAATTTAAGTAGAAATAACAAAAACTGAAGACCCTCTCCAAGCTGACCACGGAAATTGTTATTGAATCTAAATGACTATAATCCAGGGCAAAAGTTTTACTGACGGAATAGCCATTTTGTCGAAGATGGGTTTAGAGATGATTTGCCATTAATGTGCTGATTCTGAGCAAATGGAATGGGGGTGGAGGGGTTCCTCAAACTAACACTGGTTTGGCTATCACTTAGCATAACATCCTCAGGCAAACTGTTATAGTTGGTCAAACTGAGGGAGAAAGTAAAGCTTTCAATGAATTAAGATAGTTGAATAGCTGAAATAAATTTTTAAAGAGAAGTAATAGTAATGACAAATCATTCTGAAGACTATATCCCATAGAAACAACAAGGTATGAGAAAGATCATTTACTACATTGAATACCAACTTTACTTATTGAGCATTTATTATGCCCAATGCTATGTTAAATACTAAAGATACATCTCATTTAATCTCCACACCAACCCTCTAATAGGTATTAGATATCATCCCCAATTGAAAATGAAAAAATTCAGAGAGGTTATATAATTATATATCTACATAATATGTAATTATATGTTTATGTAGAACAAATATATGATGACAAATACTTTCATATTGTTTTCCCTTTTATTGCTTTTTAAAATGTGGCTAATAGAAAAATTTAAATGACAGGTGATTTGCAGTTCATTTCTATTGGACAGTACTGTTCTATATACTTAGATTAGCTCTTTTGAAAATCTAGAAAGTACTGTATTTGATTAATCATAGTAGACATTTAACTAGACATTGGAGGAATTAAAAGTTTCTGATACTTTTCAACTTACAAAACGAGATGAGTTATCATTTTTCACAGTCTTCGCATTTCCAAATGATTCCAGAATTGGATTTGCTTGCAAAAGCTGCCGCTCAAGTTCCCCCTAAAAGACATCACACACACACACATGCAGATGTATGTTAATCCAGTGTCTGTACTCCAGTCCTCAGGGGAAAAAACAAGACAAAACAAAAGACAGCCACGTTTCCTCAGTTATTTCCTTTAGTTTGTCATCCAGCAGCCTTTGTCGGCTTCTCAGTCTTGGTCACAGAGGCTCTGCTGAAGAAACATTAGCATCTACAAAGTGACCACAAGGAAAAGAAAATGTCACACTAATCAGAGAAGATAAATTTAGGTACAGGGTACATATACTGGGCAGGGAGTTCTTAAAACAAAGAAATCGGTTTTCATGAAATAAAATTCAGCATGACATTTCAATCAAGAACATATATATTTTTAAAAAAGAACATATTAATACTTGTATGTTATAATTACTGGTATGAAGCCTGTGGGTTTTGCAGTGTTTCACGTATCTTCATGACAATGTCCTCATCTCCAAGCTCAGAGATGACAAAGATGGCGATGCTACTGACGTCTCACTCAAATTTAAAAGGCTAAGTATAGAGTATTTTGATATAAGGCACGTTTTACTCAGTGTCATATATGCAAATTAGGCTATAAAACACATTTTACAAAAAGATGTAAGCATATTAATATGTGCTTTAATCATGAAACACAATAGAAAGCTGTGTGAGAAAGCATGATGTCATTTCTGGCCATGAAAAGCACTAGAAAGTCATACTGTATTCCTGGAATATAATTTCAGAATTATATTGTATGACTTACATAAATCTGCTTTTTCCAAACACAAACCTTACCCCTATATTTAAAAATACCCACAGCATTCTAGATCTAAAGAAAGAAAGAAAAACCACTAGCAAATGTGATTCTCAAAGCAAAAAAAGAAATATAAGGGAACTCATATAAGACTGTTTATTTATGGCCAGGTACGAGGTGATTCATTATACTACCAAATCCAAAAACAGGAACAAATAAATATATGCCATAGTTGTAGCATCCAACCTAGTTTAGAACCTTTATTCAGTTCAAAGGGTGCAGAAGTGTTCCTGAGGCACAAGATGCAGTGAGAAGACACGCTCCTTGTATATCCACTCTCTAGTGTTTTCTTGAATTGTCCAGACTGTCACACGTCTTAGCGTCTACAATTGTGTCCCATTGAGACCAGTCAGGAACCAGACCTTTTCAGAACCCAAGCTATGTGAATTTCACTTTACAAAGTACTGACTCAATTTCTTGGCATTAGATACTATGCTCCCTGTACAGTGAGTCTTCTAGTTTATTGACTTCAAAACTCCAGATTCTTTTCTTTTTTTTTCGAAGACAACACCAGATTATGTCTGATGTGAATCTTTCTAAATATTATTGGCTACCAAGATGTCTTAAACATGGTACCCTGAACCAATTTTAATGACTGCGAGTCATCATTACGAATGTCAGTTATCATTCTGTGATGTAACAGAGGGCCTTCCACCTTGAGGTCAGTGGTCACGCCCATCAGTGTGCTCATGGCTGACATCTTGCAAAGCCCTGGTGGCATGGCTCTGCAGCAGCCGTGTGGGCTCTAGAGTCCTTTCATGTCATTTAGAATGTGTGATCAGAATGTAGGAGCTGTCAGAAAACACAGGCTTTCACAACCTTCTCAACACCAGACACATACTGTTACATCAAGGAATTAGAATACAGATTCCTTAAAATTACACACTTTCTGCCAAATCATTAATAGTAACACTTTAAATAATTACCTTTAAAATGCCTTTCTAACTTGGAGATATAAAACAAGTGTTGCATGTCCCATTTTAATATTACTTAGACATGGCTACAATGATTCTTTGGGTCAAGTTTACTGAGTTTTCTTTTCTCCTGTGACACACACACACACACACACACAGAGACAGAGAGAGCATGAGCTGCTGGTTCTGTTCTTTCTTCTGTTGGCTGAGAGTAACTGGGTGTATCCTCTGCACCAGCTTAGTCAGTAACGGGTCAGAATGATGTGCCATGAGTGTTTGCTGAATGAATGTATAATTGGAGGTCCTCAAACATTCTACTATTTGGGGAAGGGATAGTGGTGAGCTAAAAGGTGGCAATTAGATTTGGGTTAAGGGTCCTCACAGTCACCATTTACTGTGGACTTGGACACATTTATATCCCTGCTGTTAGGGTTACCACATTAACAGTGTTGTGGTATTACTTCTGTCCTAATAGATTTGTGCCATCAATGAGACCAAGTAAAGATCTCAAAAACTCATAAATGAATCACAAAAAGCTGAACACAAAGCTGGTATCATAAGACATACAAAAATGGCTATAAGTTAAGAAATTACCACCAAATATGATCATTAGTATTGAGCAATTTTACATTTAGATAAATGGTGCTAAAATCGCTCAACCAAATTATGAAGCCATTTACAAACTTTCATCAGGAGGCAATGACTAAGTGTTAACCTTTCCGCTAGAACTGAATGATGTCCCTTATTTCTATTCTATATAATAATGAGAATAATTTGGGAATGTGGAAAAGCAGCATTACTTATTATAATTATCTTTAAAGTCCTAAGTACTTAGAATTATTTGATGCTTTAAAGCAGGCATGTCCAACCTGCAGCCCAGGAAGGCTTTGAATGAGGCCCAACACAAATTCTTAAAACATTACGAGACTTTTTTTTTGCTACTTTAAAAATAAATGTAGCTCATCAGCTCTTGTGTTACTATGTGTGGCCCAAGACAGTTCTTCCACTGTGGCCCTGGGAAGCCAAAAGATTGGATACCTCTGCTTAAAGGTTTACCAGTTGTGATGAGAACCCTGTGTTTATTATACAGTGTATAATGTACATTTGCTAGATGATAGGTACATGATAAGTTCAGTCTGTGTCAGGCTGAGGCCATTCCGCACTTTGCAGGCTCAACTGGGCACAACTGTGGGTGTCCCACTGACCACATGAAGGGATGAGAGCCGACTCTAACATCACCTGGCATGCTTTCCTTTCTGTGCTGGCTACTTGCCATCTTTTTGCCACCTTTTTGTCTCAGTTCAAGGCAGTTTAGATGAGGGGAGACAAAATCATCCTGAAGCTACTGCCTGGATTCGGATGACTCAGCAGTCAATGGGGCAGGGGGCTGGCTCAAATGAGTCATTCTCAGGGGATGGTCAAGTTTTAGAAACTAGCTGTTTTCACATATTCTCTGGAAATGCACTGTGTCTGGGCTCTGGTGTGACATTAAACAATGTGCCGACTCTGAGGGTCTGTAGTAGCAGCTGATGACGAAGGGAGAGGGCATGGAAACTGTAATTTCCACTGATCAGGGATAAAGCCAAAAAAACCTTAATTTTATTATAAAAAGTATCAAAAGTTTATAGGTAAGCATTTACTTAACATTTACTTAAACTTTGTGACTTTACTTTTTGAAATTGATTTCTCTTTTAATATTTGTTCATATTTCCATAATGAAGACTAAGTTTCAAAGGCAGATTTTAAAAAGAGTGGTCACTTCACAATGCCAGGATGACTATAACAAAAAGACAATGACAAGTGTTGGAGAGAATATAGAGAAACTAGCAACCTCAAAAACTGCTGGTGGGAATGTAAAAATGGTACAGTTTGGCAGTTCCTCAAAATGTTAAACAGAAAGTTACCATGACCCAACAATTCCACTCCTAGGTATACACACACAAGAGAACTGAAAACATGTATCTACACAAAAACTGGTATGCAAATGTTCCTTGTACCATTATTCATAATGGCTAAAAGTAGAAACAATCCAAATGTCCATCAACTGATGAATGGATAAAAAAAATGTTATATGTTTAGTATAATGGAATATTATTCAACCATAAAAAGAACTGGAACATTTATACATTGCTACAACACAGATGAACCTTGAAAACATGTTGAATGAAAGAACAGTCACAGAGAATCATGTATTATATGACTCTTCATATGAAATATCCAGAATAGGCAAATTCATTGAGACAGAAAGTAGATTAGTAATTTCCAGAGGCTTGGGGGGGGGGGGAGGGGGAGGGAAATGGAAGGCGACTCCTAATAGGTGTAGGGTTTGTATTTTTGGGGGGGTCGGGGGGGAGGTAGAGGAAGTGATGAAAATGTTCGAAAATTAATTATAGTTGGTAACTACATATACTTAAAAAAAAACTGAACTGTATACTTTCAATGAGTGAATTTTATGGAACATGAATTAAACCTTAATAAAGTTGATTTTTAAAAAAAGATTAAGCAAATAGACAAATAAGTAAATAAGACTCACAAAATCAGGAGTCTAGGAATGCTTTCCCTTTCGTTTTTACAATTCACACCACTGTCTAGTGATAAAATGCTAGACATATACAAATGGTTCCTGGAAACCTGAGTAAGTTTTGCCTATTCAGTATAAATTCACAAAACAATAGTATCAAGCCAAAAGAAACATTGACCTTGCAAAGTATAGACTTTCAACATTATAACTATTATTTTGTGGTAGTCATCCTCAAAATGGGGTGAGGCAATCAGAGTAGGGACACCCCAGGAGGGAGAAGGGACTGCAGGCAGGGAGTCATTTCTTGATGAGACCTTCTCCAGGGGGTAGCCATTCCCCACCACTCCTGAGAATCTCACATGCCTGATGTGTGCTGGGGAAGAAAAGCTGAGAATCAGCATTCTTCTCAAGTTTCTAAAGCACAGTGACTCCTTGACTAGACTACTATGAAAACAGACTTGGGAAGGCAGCACTGATGATTCTGGGTACACATGCGGTAACACATGCAAATCAACAATGACAGGGAGGCATGGCCCAGAGAAGATGCCTTCTAACAGAGCTGGCTGCCCAGGGGTTGATTTGATCCAAAGTAAAATCTAGGGGCGGACATGCTACTCACACACAACACAATCCACTCAGCAGTTTAAAATGACATTGAAACAAAATGTTAATGAAAATGACTTATGTATTCAACAGAAGACTGGAAAACCTGTCTGTACTTTATTTAACTAGAGATCTGAGGATACATCAAAAGGTCATTGAGCATGTGCTTTAAGGCCCAAAGAAAAGCTGACTTCTGGTCTAGAGAGTCCTTCTTTAACTAGAAAAGAAGAATTTAAATATGTATCCTATTGGATAATGATGATTTCATTAACCCTCCCAATTTGTACGAATGGTCCGGTCTGCAGCTACATGAAGCAAGACGCCATAGACCTCCATAGTATAGTACAGCTTGGGGCTGAGAATTTTTTAGAATTTTAAGAAAGACATCTGAAAATCTTAGTAACTGTGACTATTCAGTTCTACTCTATTCTATTGAGAACAGAAACTTATGATAGCTTCTTATATCAATAGATCAGTTCTGTAACAACTCAACCTCCTTTCTCGCTTTATATTAGCTTTGTATCATTACGTTGGTGGAAGAAAAACCAACCAAAACGGTTCCAATGCTAGGGACAGGATTAAGTCCAAGGACAGAAGGCCCCATTCTATCTGAGGCATCTGGTCAGCCCTGCCCTCCTCTCCCCTTCTCTTCCCAGGTAGAAGCAAATGCTCCGGTTTGTGGTTTGTTTACTGCTATTCTCTGTGGAGCTAAAAGGTGGACATCCAATAATTAGGAATATTCTTCTACTACTTGCCATGGATAAAAATAATTCTAGTTTTATATATTAAATATGAGGCCTTTAGGTTAAAACACATACAGGCCATCCAATTTTAACAAATTAGAAATTTGTTAACCCAAAGGATGCCATCCTTTTAAGTTGCAGCCCCAAATTCAAAATTTATTGTATGGCACAAAGCCAGGATTCCATGTGTTTAAGTATTAAGATAATCCCACCTGGCATCTGACATATGAAACCCTGAGTTTATAGGCTTCAGAACATGCAATTCAATGTCATGATAAAAGGGTAAATTTTACAATTCACCTAGAAAACAAAGTTAAAGCAAGAGGGCATGCTGCTTCTCATGAAAAGAATAAGCTTCTAAGCAACAAATTTTCAAAATTAAAATTTTTTTCATCATAGATTTCACTCAGAACTAATGGCACTGGTTTCTAGCAGAGGCTCAGTCTAAAGACAGGAATTCGTACAAACACTCAAGACTAAGAAGCATAAAGAAAAGCACTTGCCTGGTGTTTCACGGGTTTAGGTGATTCCTGCTGTTCGTCACAAACAGATAAATGCAAATGTTAGCAAGTACGAACCTCTCCCCAGCAGTAAGCACATCCAAAGCGCCCAGGCACTGTGCAGTTTAGAAACAGGAAAGCTGGTCTGGTTGGCTTCACTCAGGTTGTATTAGCTAACACTTCTGCAAATCTACAAGTTGAGGATAACTGACATTTCTATCACCAATTCTTCCCAAACTCCTACCTTGCCTTCAAGCTGCTGTGAGCAGTAGTGACAGGCTACTCTGCAAAGTTCAGAAAGAACTGCTAAAAAATATGTGAGGATCTTCTTCTGGTGGAAAATCAGAAGTCTTCATAGGCACAGCTCATCAGTTTTGTTTTTTTTGACAGAGTAAGACAGAGACAAGAGGGACGGCCCAGAATTGTCTCCATAGATGCACATCATTAGTTTTCTACATAGTTTCATTCCACAGGTGGGTAAGGGGCTGCACAGGGCAGGAACCGGGACAGGGGCCTCCCCCAGGGGAGGCATGCCTCCACGAACCGGTGGCCTTTCACATGGGAAGCACGCCTAGGTCGGGAGCCAAACCAGGGGTCTCCCACATGGGAGGCTTGCCCTGATGAGAACCGCACACCCCCATTCAGCATATGGGTCTACATGGGCTGGGGCCAGGACTCGATCCTTGGATCCCAGGGCTGCAAATCAAGTGCTCAACCCACTCAGCCATCCCAGCTTCCCACGGCTCATCAGTTTTAACAATTCTCATCAAATCATTGCAAGAAATTAAGCTTCAAGCCACAACCCTAATTCTAGTTTGCTCTGGTGGAATACCTAGTTGATAGCAATTTCTTGCTCCCTTTTAAGTGGAGAAAGACTTGTTGGGCGGGGAGTGGTAGAATCAATTATAACAGCACACTGAGTAGATCTGCTTCCTTACTGTTTCTGAAATTATAAAAGAATACATCTAAGAATTAAAACAACAGAACAGAAACTTACAGGAATATTATGGTCCTTTCTTCCTTTATGTGAAGAAGCAACATGAGCAAGGTACTGAATGACCTTCTTAGTATTTTCTGTCTTCCCAGCACCTGATTCGCCCCTGGAAGAAATTTTAAAATATAATAGGTTGCGCCTTAAAGAAAGCCTAGCACACACATTCCAAAATTACAGTGGATAAAATGAAACTGAGTTGGAACAAGAATCAGTAGAAAACAAAAGGAGAATAAGGAGAAAAGAAATCTATCAGCAATAGTTAGAAAATTACTAATTTTTAAATGACATTAAATTATCTCAAGTATATTTTTGGTAGATGCCAGTAAGAAACAGGAAAATGTTCACAACAGGTTTTTTTTTTCCCTTGGAGTTGGGGTTATACCAGAGAAGTAAAATTTATTAGAATGTCAGTGAAGAAATTCCTCAGCACCAGAAACATGTGCAGCACCGGAAACAGAATTCCTAAAACAAATAAATGAAGATAATTTAATCTGAAGGAACTGAGTGAACTTTGGGATGCTCACTAGTTACTGAGTTCATCTTCTAAGCCAGTTAACCCTTTTTCAGCTCATCCCTTAGACCAGGCTAACGATGGTTCTCTCCTCTCTTCTGTACACAGTACCTTGTACACGTCACATTAAAAATCTTCAGTGACTGCTGGTCTCCCACACTGGACCCTGGAGACAAGGACCATGGCTCTGTGCATTTGCTTACTTGTGTTGGTTTCTTTTGACTCCACATAATCTGGTATAGTATCGACACATAGCCACTATGCAATTTACAGAGATAATGAATGAATACTGTGAATTTTGTTATGAACTGGGTGGGACAAATGCCATCACTCTATATGATTTATATTTCAAACAAGTCTGACACATTTTGTTGATTTCTGCTCAGTACTAAGCCTGAAATGCAGGTTAACTGCTAGCTTACCTCAAATATTTAAGGCTCCCTAAGACATGGTTGAAGCAAAACCTACCTTAACAATCAAAATCTACGGCATGAAAAATATCTGCTTTTTTTTAAACAAACTCTGACCCTTTCTTAGAATTGTACTTAGAATTATACTATTTGAATTGTCCACAACTTAAATCTCTCAGTAGGTTTAATGTACTGGTCTCTATACCCAGATACCCACAATCTCCACAGCAGAGGGATTGGGCAAGGGGATCCCACTGACCACGAGTTGTACAGCTTTGAGGAAGGCAGTGATTGTCTCTGGGCTTCGGTGTCACCATCTGTAAAGTGTAGGGATTGGATCGGATCCTTGCTAGCTCCAACATCTGATGGTTCTAGATACACCCCACTTACTGCTTTATGGGAGTATCTTACATAATAAGCTTATTAACCCCACCTGTTATTATACCATCTATTGTTATATTAAAAATCATCCCCTTCTTTGTTTTGCCATGTAGAAGTTTTGAATCTTAGGTACTCAAGTCTATAGAATTTTAAGGTTTCTAACTGCTATTTATGCTTAAAAAGGCCTTTTTCCTTGCATCAAGATTATGTCTATCTATATTCTCATTTTTATGTCATCCGTATTATTGAATCCATCTGTACTTTCTTTCAGAACTCCAATGGCTTCATTTTTTTATAATTATATTTTTAATCAACCTGAAAAACAATTGATGATTAGAGGTAAAGATTTTTAATGTAATTTCCCCCAAAATGATTCAGCATACATCTCAATATCAATGTTTCACAAAGACATTCATTTTCCAGTGATATGAAATGTTAATTTATCTTATACTCACTTCTTATACCTATGGCTCATTCCAAAGTCAGTACCATATTGAAGTCATTTTAAAATATGACTAATCAAAGTTCCCATTATTTTTCTTCTTAAAAAAAGATCAAGTAGTCTCTGAGGTTTATTTTTTCAGAACAACTTCAAATAATTGAGTCATACTATGCCTTCCCCAGTTCCTGCTTCCCAAATAAAAAACAACAGGTAGAATTTTGAGTTAACTAATATTAATAACTATGCTAATTTTAGAAGAAATGATGTCTTCGTCTATGTGTTTTAGGTAATTTTATTTTTCTAAGTTCAAAACAATCAAGGACCACTTGTCTTATTTTTGAAATTACAGTGCCTAGCATGGTAAATGCTCAACAACTACTGTTGAGCACATGGATATAGGTCCTACACATGTTAAGTTTATTCCTAGGCTCTTTTTAACATTTTTCTTTCTTATTATTAATGATGTCCTTTAATCACCACTCTTCTATCTGGCTACTACTGATACATAGATAAAGGTAATAATTTTCATTTATTTATTCAACAAGTATTTATAAATCAACTCCTATATATTAGGCTTTCTTTTTTTTTTTAATATTTATTTATTTATTTATATTGTTTTTAGACACAGAGAGAGAGAGATACAGAGACAGAGACAGAGAGAGAACTGAACTGGGGGAGCTCCCAGTTCAGCATATGGTTGGTTCCGCACGGGCCGGGGTCGGGATTCGATCCCTGGTCCCCGGCGCTGCAAAGTGAGCGCTTAACCCACTGAGCCATCCCGGCTTCCCCATAGGCTTTCTTATAAGTACTAGAGATACAGCTATGAAAAAAATCTGTGTCCACTGGAACTCAAATTTAAGAGAAGAGACAGAAAATTAACAAGAAAAGTAAGAGAATCACAGGATGTGAGGAATGGTACAAAGGAAAGGGGAAGAGGCTAAGGGAAAGGTAGAGAACACAGGAGCATTTCAGGTGGATGTGATGATGGTCAGGCAAGAGCCTCCTGAAAGATGAGCAGGAAGCAGCAAGTAAAGGGCCAGGGGCAGAGTGTACAGGTCAAGGAAAAGACACACACAAAAGCCCCAAGGCAGGAAAAAGCTGGGTATAGCCCAGGAACCAGCTGCCAGTGTGTAGGATATGATATAAATCACCAGCAAGGCAGAGAGCAGGAGGAGACCCCGATCAAGCAGGCACAGGGTGGATGTGAGGTACCCAGGAGTCACGGGACAGAATCTGGATTTTACTCAATGTAGTTTCTTAACAGCTACATCAGTGGTTTTGTTTTTTTTTTTTTTAACTTGATTCAAAATACTACTTAAGTGTTTTAAGGCTAATCATGATGTTGACTGTCGGTTTCAAATATAATTTCTATTATGTTAGAAAATGAGCCAGTCCTTGAGACGGATAATGACTTGTCTTGAAAACAGTTATAACTTGTTGAGTTTGCCTCCGTGGTGGCTCAGCCTTGCCTCGCCATCGGACGGGCTTCAGTATGTCCTTAGAATACATTTTCCCAGCCCATCACACTTACTGGGCTGTACTTCAGTAACTGCTTATGAGTTCCACTATATTTTACATAGTTCAGGTCTAAGGTAACATTGCTGGGGAAAATACTGTTTCAAAGTTACACATATTCCAATACCTTACTGTTGAGTTCCCAAGAAGGGGAGATGACAAGCCTTATACCGTAGTCTCCATCTTAAAATAGGGATAACAGCCTCTAATGTATAAGGTTGTTGTAAAGAAAAAAAATACAATCCACCTAAAGCACATAATTAGTAGTCAACATTACCATTTTTGGCCTCTTAAATGCTCACCCACCATACATGAGGTAATCTGAATTACTAAACTCAAAATTACTTTATGAATTGATAGTGTTAGTACAGTGGTTAAGAGTGTAGGCTATGGTGTCAAAATGACCTATGTAGATTCAAATCCTGATACTTCCTGGCTAGGGGACTTTGGGCAATTAACTTAGGTCTCCGAGCCTCAGTTTATACTCCTTTAAAATGAGATAAAGGTGCTTCACAGAACTGAGTAACGCATGTAAAAACCCTAACATTGCACCTGGCCAAAAGGCTCTCAATAAATGGCAGCAAGAGGAGTAACCACTATGACAATGATCAATAATAATGATGATAAAGGTATTTATTAACAGAAGTTAAAAAAAAAACACAACTGATTTGAATATGAAAGAAGTGGCAGGCTCAAAGGAATAAAATTTTTAGAGAAGTTTTTAAAACAGGCAATGGCACACCTGTCCCAGATAGAAGCAGAGAAAATAAAACAGCTTCAACAAAAGAAATAGGTCAAAGGAATTAAAAATAAATATTAGAGAAGACTTCTGAGGAAAATCAGGAGAATCCTGAGAGGAGAACAGGACAAGACTTCAAAGAGTGAGGACTACAATGGAAACCTGACCTCATTTCCACCAACAACACAAGACCTCTGACCCCTTAGTTCTACACTGTAAGTGGCTGCTTGTTTTGTTGCTGGTCTCCACGGCACACGTGCAAAGTTAACAGAACAAAACCAGGAGCCTGCTGGGTTGCCCTGTGTCTACTGCAGCACATTCTGACATAAAAGACCAGGAGCTTCTAACCTGAAGGTATCTGATTTTCTAGGGAGGTCGGTGGCTTTTGTTGGCTTCTCAAAAGAGAGTGAAATCTAAAACACAAACCTAAGGAACAGGAGTGGTAAGAAGCAGCAAAGCAGACCACTAATATGTGATTGATCCTGGAATCTTTGTCTGAATCCCTTCTGGACCATATATGTTTCCCCAATGAGAAACCCTTTCCCAGATCTTAATTGGTTTGTTTTTATTTTCTGGCTATTTAACATCAAACTTAGTCTATCTTCAAAAACATTCTTTGCCTGAAGTTCATGCTTTAGGGAACGATTTGGAAAACAATACATATGTATTATCTCTCCCCCCCCCACCCTCCCCTACACACACACACATCAATCTCCAATAGTTTCAAAAATCTGTTTTGTTAGAAAACAGCTTACTAAGAAGAACAGAGATTTTATGGTCGAGATAGGCTTGGGTTCAAGCATTCCATTCCACAAGCTAGTGCCAACCCTGTTTAATGTGACAGGTATAATAAATGAGGCTAACAGGGGTGTTTGCAAAGATTAATGGAGATAACATTTGCAAAAATATTAGTTCCCCTTCCTGGTAGCTTTGGCCTGGCCCTAGAATATTTTAAACTTCTAATTACAAGTTGATTTGAAAACTTCTTTTGCCCCACGACACAGCTATCATTGAGACACAGCTATAATAATCTAAAAATTCCCAGGTTTAAGACTCTAGGACATCTAAAACAAAGTTATTAGAAAAGCAAACTGAGGTCTGAAAAAGCTGTCTGCCTAGGGTCACAGAGCTAGTAGTTCATGGTAGAGCTGGGAAAAGAACGCCTGATTGCTGACAGCACCGTGATACTACACCACACTGTCGCCTTAGCTATTTTTTGTCAGATTTAATTTTTTATAGCAGTTTTAGGTTTATAACATAATTGGGAGGAAGATACAGAGACTGCTTAATAACCCCTGATGCCCCTGACCCTCTGCACAGCCCCCCACCCCATCAACACCACTCACCAGAACGAGACATTGTTTAGCCAGGACAAATCCAAAGTCCATCGTTTATATATTAGGATTCACTCTGGATGTTGTACAGTCTGAGTTTACACTGTATAGTGACTTGTATTTACAATTATAGCATAACACAGTGTTTTCACTTCTCTAAAAATCCTCTGCCTATTCATCACCCACTTCTCATCACTCCTGACAACCACTGGTAACTTACTGTCTCTACTATAGTTTTGCCTTTTCCAGAATATCATGTATCATACAGTATGTAGCCTCAGGTTGGCTTCTTTCGCTTACTGTATGCATTTCAGGTTCCTCCATGTCTTTTCATGGCTTGATAGCTCATTTCTTTTTAGCACTGAATGATGATATTCCATTGTCTGGATGTAACAGTTTATTTGTTCATTTATCTACTGAAGGACATCTTGGTCATTTTCAAGTTTTGGCAATTATAAACAAAACTGCTGTGTGCAGGTTTTTTTTGTAAACTTAAAGTTTCCAAGGAGTTTCATTGCTGGATTGTATCATAACAGTATATTTAGTTGTGTTAAGAAACCACTAAACTGTCTTCCAAAGTGGCTGTATCATTTTACATTTCCACCAACAATAAATGTGAGCTCTGTTGCTCCACACGCTCACCAGCATTTGGTGCTGCCATGTTCCAATTCTGGCAATTCTAGTATGTACCCAGGGGGGGTGATGTATGTGGGACATCTTGTATACTTCTTTGCCGTCTCTATCTTCTTTGGTGAAATGTCTGGAAAGGTCTTTGGCCATTTTTTAATTGGGTTGTTTTCTCATTGTTGAGTTTTAAGAGTTCTTTGTAGGGCTGCTGGGATAGCTCAGAGGTTGAACGTTTGTGTCACAATTGTGAAGTCCGAGGTTCAATTCCTGGCCCTGGACCATGCAAACCCATATGCTGAACTGCAGGGAAAGTGGTAACTGCTGAGACAGCTCAGCAGTGAAGGTTCTCGCCTCCCATATGGGAGGCCCCCAGTTCGGCTCCACACCCACCTGTATAGAATGAAACCATGTCACAACTAATGATGTACAACTACAGAGACTGCTCCGGGCCCTCCCCTGCTCGCTCTCTCTCTCTCTCCATCCCCTTCTCTTAAACAATAAAATAAATCTTAAAAAAAAAGAAAAAGAAATAAAGAGTTCTTTGAATATTTTTGGGTAACAGTACTTTATCAGATATTATCTTTTGTAGATATTTTCTCCCTGTCTGTGGCTTATCTTCTCATTCTCTGAACACTGTCTTTGTTGCAGAGCAAAAGTTTTTAATTTTAATGAAGTCCAGCCTATCAATTATTTCTTCCATGGATCATGTCTTTGCTTTTGTATCTATCAGAAAAGGCATCCAACTTTTCTCCTGTTACCTTCTAGAAGTTTAATATTTAGGTCTATGATCCATTTTGAGTTCATTTTTGTGAAGGGTGTAAGGTCTGGGTCTTGATTACCGTAATTTTCTGCCGTGTAGACGTGAGACAGCCCCACAGGGACTCGGGCCTGGGGCCAAGGAAATGCCAGAGGGCTAAGAGGAATGCCGGACAAGCTGACCACAAGCATGCTGCCTACCCCCAATCACCCCTTTCACATAAATGCAGAAATACCTGATTATTATCCGCTTTCTAACCATTTTCAACACAGATATGGAAACCACTGTTCCACATGCGCAGTTGCCCAAGGTCTGACCTCTACACGACCTTCCTAGGGTGGCGCTAAGGCGCAGTCCGCCATCTTGCCCCCACAGCGCAAGCACAGTTACCAGGGTCAACGTCGCAGCTAACGCCGGCCGCTTCCCAAAGGCCCGCTCTGCCCGTTTACGAAAGCAGCCCCCGAGAGCCAGCCCCCGAGAGCCAGCCCCCAGTTGGGACCTTTCTCTCCTCTGTGCTGCCTCCTGTGGGCTCAAGCATAAGCTTGATAAAATTTGTGTGGTAATTTTTTGGGGGTTTCTTCTCAATCTCTATCTTGGGGAACTCAAGAACCCCAATGTCAGAAGCGCATGTCCAGTTGTTCCATTTGTTGGAGAGACTATCGTGCTTCATGATATTGCCTTTGATCCTTTGTCAAAGATCAGTTGACTACATTTATGGAGTCTATTTCTGGGTTGCTTCCGATATTTAATCAATTCTATTGACTTGATTATCTTAAAACTTTTAAGGTATGTGACTCATAGCAAAAACCAACTGTGCTAAATCCAGATTGGTTTGGTCATCACACTTAATATTTAGATAAAATTCTTTCACAAAACAAACAAACAAGCAATTGTCCCATCCTGATAGAAGGCTGATGTGAAACAATCAATGTTTGAAAACTGTTACATTAAATTTAAATATACTTAAAAAGAGAAAAACTCGAGTTAACCAGGAGTTAGTCATAAAATGTGAACAGAATACTCTTTAAAAAGGGGGGCTCAGAGAACAGAATAAATTCCTCACCCATGGTGACTGTTCTGTGAGTTTTAATTCTAGTTGAGAAGGAAAGTCAACATGAGGATTACAGTTAACAGGACTTCATTTCCAATTACACTGAGTACAAGTGTAAGAGTTTGCTCTCTGATGATACGGGAAGTTCTGAGTATCTTCACCAAAATACTTGGCAGGATTACTGGAATAATGGCTAAGCAGGGGGCTCGGATCCCTAAGGGGAGCCCCACAGCCAGGCCTGAGTCTGCAGAAATCAAGGCTAGCTGGAGAGCTGAAGGCAGCTGAGGCCAGAGGGTAAATTACATGTTCATCCTTTTGGGGGTGGGGGTGGGGGGTGGGGAGGAAGTAAAGTAAAGAGTAAATGACTAAAATGTAAAGCTTAAACAGAAACTCTCTAACTACTTATGTACTTATTTTTTTTTAAATGTTGCTTCCAACTGGTATTTTCTCTTTATAGTACTACATAAATATAGGTACCTAGTGTAAGATAACAATGAAATAAAATCAACTAAACAGTTATTCTCATACAGAAAATTTAATTGGGTCGGCTGTGTACCAAATTTAAGAAGACTCCAGTCATACACTCTTGGAGTTATTTGGTGGGTCCTCAAAGGCAACATTTTTTTTTTTTTTAAATTTAATATTATTATATTTTATTGTTAAATTTAATGGGGTGACATTGGTTGGTAACAATCAGAGTTTCCCAATGGACAACTCCACATCACATCACCCATGCATCATCGCATTATGTGCCCAGCTCCCAGAATCAGGTCCCCCTCCAACCCGATGTATCTGGTGCCCACTCCCCCCTCCCTACACAACTCTCACTCTCCCTCCCCCCTCCTCTCCAGGTAAACACCAAACCATTGAGTGTGTCCATAATGCTGGTGCCCTCTCCCACCTCCCCTCCCTCTCTCCCTCCCCCCTCCTCCCCTTCCCTCA
>PVKE010000994.1:0-113782 GCA_004027555.1 Craseonycteris thonglongyai | reverse complement strand
CGGGGCTGCACAGGGCAGGGACTGGGCCGGGGTCTCACCCCGGTGAGAACTGAACTGGGGGCACTCCCCAGCTCAGCATGTGGGTCCACATGGGCTGGGACTGGGATTCAATCCTTGGTCCCCAGGGCTGCAAAGTGAGTGCTTAACCCACTGAGCCATCCCGGCTTCCCGAAAGAGATCTATTGAGAAGTTCAGAAATGGAAAATTGTTTCCAAGTGCAATGGATGATGCAGGCTGAAATAGAGAATTTGCTATATTCACTCAGACTTTCAGAGTCACATTTGTTTAAGATGCTGTGAGCATCCAGCAAAAAAGAAAAAGTGAGGTTAAAACTAAGCATGTGGCTTCACTCGTGTTCTTATTCTGGAGGAAAGCAGGACAAGGTGAAATGGAATTGTTGAATTGTCATTTGTTGATAGTCTGACAGCAGCATATTGTTCGAGTACAAGGATGTTATTGATTTAATTACCTTGAAACTATAATCTTGATGATTATTTGTGTTTAAAACCATCAGAGGTTCATCGGTTGGTTCCCAATCCATGTGAGCAGCATCTCAAAGCATCCCTCTCACCCTGAGAACTACCCCAGGGCTAAGCCAGGAAATGTAGACTTGGAGCCCCCTCTGGAGGAAGGAAAAAGAGCCCTCCCCTGCCCTGTTGGCAACAAATGGTTTCTTTTCTAAATGTCACACATGGAAAAAACAATCATCTAATCAAATTGACTTTTGGAATTAACCTTATAAAGCAGAAATCCACAGCCTCTGTCTCCTGGAGAACTCAGCAAGGATGTTTGCTTCAGCGACTTCAGAACGTCCTCTCTCCCAGGGCTTGCTGAAGCAGATGCTGCACACAGACTGAGAAGGGTGGGAGGAAATGCGATAGTGAACACAATCCTTACCTTTGTTTTATGAATGTAGCCCACAACACCCCATACCGCAAAATATGTTATGGATTAGCATTCTTTAAGAAGCCAACAAACATTAAAGACAAACAAAACCATCTGTGTGCATCATGCACTCATTCCGCAAGTGTGTGTTGAGTCTCTCCTGTGCATCGGGCACTATTTTGGGCAATAAATAAACCAAAGCCCTTGTCCTCCTGGGCAAGGCTTAGATGGGAGCAGGAGATGCTCAGTACAAACTCTGACCACATGCTTTCCCTCAGGACACTGGAATGACTGAGCTGTGGGGAGGGAGGCAGGAAAACCATAGTACACGGATCTGGGGGAACCCTCAGAAGGTCACAAGAAGTAATTTTGATGGAAAACACAGGTTTATAATTAAAATTGTCAAATTTTCATTGCGCAACAATGAAAATGCATTGCCCTTTCGTGTAGCGCTCCATTTTTAATAACCCTGAACTGTCAGCTGTCACGCTGTCTTTTTTTTCATTGGCAACACTTTACCATACAAATGACGCAAAATTCAAATCTTGCGTGAATTTTGGGACACCCTTTACATGGATCTGGGGGGACCCTCAGAAAGTTAGACTGCACTGCACCCTTTAACAGCAGTACTGAACTAACTTTGAAAGAACTACAAGAACGCCTAATACAATACTATTACACAGTAGGGCATTGGATGTGAATGCCTCTTAGCAACCTTGATGAACACGTGAGGAAAAAAAATCACCTAGAAGACCCATCAATAGCAGAATGGTTACATATCAAACGGAAGGGGATCATTACCTAATCAGCTTCCCCAAATGATTGTAAATGGCCTACAACATTAAATATTGATCAAAGAAATTAGATCATAAAATATGGACTGGAAAGCAGTTAGAAGGAGAAAGAGAGAAAAGGAGATACCAGTTCCTAGACCACGTTGGTTATTACAATGGGACAGTAATTCAGTTCTGACTTGTATGGAACGTAAGGCAAATGGATCAGAAAGGCATGAACGAAAGAAGGGAAAAGACATGTGGGGGAGGCAGGGATGGCTCAGCAGGTTGAGCGCTCACTTTGCAGCCCTGGGGTCCTAGGATCGAGTCCTGGCCCCAGCCTGTGCCGACCCATATGCTAAACTGGGGTGTACCCCCAGTTCAGTTCTTGCCGGGTCCATGTGTGAGACCCCGGCCCGGTTCCCCCCTGCGCAGCCCCGCGCCCACCTGGGAGTGAAACTGTGTAGAAAACTGATGATGTACAACTATGGAGACGGCTCTGGGCCTTCCCCCCTTCTCTCTGTCTCCCTCTTTCTCTGTCTCTCTCTGTCAAAACAAACAAGCAAACAACAACAAAAACAATAAAAGACATGTGTTGAGCTCTTGCTGTGCGTAGTTCAGGCTGCTGGTCACTTTTCCACACAGTATGCTCTTTGCCTTCAGAACAGACCCTGGCAATGGGTGGCGTCCTTATTTTCATACACATCTGAGGAAATGGTAAAGCCAGGATTTGAACCAAGTTGCTCCGATTCCAAAGCCTGTGGGTTTGTTTTTTTTTTTATATTGGGTTACATTATTCTCACCCTATAAATTGACACATAGGATTTGTCTGGAGACTCCTTGGAGTCTTTCTTGGAGATTAAAAAAAAGAAAAGATTATTTGAGGAACATTGGGTAATAAATAGCATAGTAGACTATACATAGTGGGTGCTTGGTCAGTATCTGCAGAATAACATGAGTAAATAAAGGCGTGGCTAATAACCTGAAGTATGTCTTCTTAAATTTTTATTAGCTATAGGAATGTTTCTTCTGGATGCTTTTCTATCTACGTCTATACAAACAAAGCCCTACCATGCACCGCAATGCAGTCGGTACAAGCATCTAGGCACAGGCCTGCAAATACAACGCTGTACATGTTTCCCTGTCCTTTATAGAATGGGTTCATTTGCTGACACAGGTTTAGAGCTCCGTGTTTGCACTTTAGCCCACTGAAATGTACTCCACCGCCTGAGTCCGTTCAAGGTCAGTGATGAACTTGCTCATTCGAACCCAGTGTCCACTTCATTCTTTTTGTGTTTTGGGGTCTCTTGGTTGAACATAACATTGGTGACCACTTGATCTGTCTTTCCCCTCACTCGCTGGATGCTCCTTTCCAGTCTCCTTTGCTCGCCTCTTTTTCCATCACTCATGAAGGGCTGAGGTTTCTCACGGCTCTATCATGAGCCACTTTCTCATTCTACGCTGCATCTCCCTGCATCACCTCATTCGTTCTTTTAAAAAAAAATTTTTTTAAAGATTTGTTTTTATTGGTTTTTTTTTTAACAGAGAGATGGACAGACAGAGAGAGAGACAGAGAGAACGGGGAGGGCCCAGAGCGGTCTCCATAGTTGACAGCATTAGTTTTCCATATAGTTTCGCTCCACAGATGGGCACGGGGCTACGCAGGGCAGGAACTGGGCCGGGAGCCTCCTGCATAGGCCCCGGCAAGAACTGAACTGGGGGCACATCCCAGTTCAGCATATGGGCCTGCATGGGCCAGGGCCAGGATTCGATCCTCTGGCCCCAGGGCAGCAAAGCGGGCACTCAACCCGCTGAGTGATCCCAGCTTCCCCACATTCATTCTTTTAACCTCTGTTGCTGTCTGCGTACTGAGGACTCTCCAGTCTGAAAACCTGAACCAAATACTTTTCATGTTGAAAGACCACAAATGAAGATCTAAACCAAGATCATCTGTCTTTGGAGTGAGTCTGTTCATGAAGTCAAAGGCTCTTAAAACAAAAGAAAAGAAAAATCATGTATTTCTTACCCACTTCTTGGTGATTAGGAGTCGCTTTTGTGCATTTTAAATACAGTATTGAATGACTCCTTGCATTGATTGTGATTAGAGATTTGTTTGATGGAAGAGAAGGGAGCACAGAAATTTAAAGATGAAGTATTTGTGGCCCCTCCCAATTGACCATCACTCAGGAAGATAAAATGTCTCTGAAATTTTAATAGAAATCCATGTGAAATAAGATTTGATTTATAAAAACCTAAATTACAAGCAATTTATAGATGCATAGCTGTTGTGTAAGTGTGGGAATCCACATGAGGAGAAGATGGCTGGTTGTGTTGGATTGATTAAGTAACATGAATTATCTTCTGTCCAGCTGCACGTGACTATATTCACACACACAGCTGGGTGGCAACCCCATCTAGACAACAGGTATTTTCTTTTTTTTACACAATCCACTCCTAGGAGCTCTATTGGTACATAAATATTATTTTCCTTATAATAATATCAGGATTCAGAGTCAGAAAATCATAGTTATATTTAACAATATGTTATAATAGTAAAGTTGAGGTAATACTTTAAACCCATATGGCTACTTAAATAATCATGCTCCAAATTCTGCAAAAATGGAAATCATTTAACTTAGGAATCTAATAACTAGGAGTAGTCACAGTGTAAAAATTTTAATTTGACCTATTGTGGATTTCACTTACCTAAAAATAAAATACCTTCTAATGTAGACACCGGTTAAATGTTTGGTTTAACATGGCTCAACTTTCTTTTGAATTAACCCTTCACTGTATTTTGATAAATGGCTCTAGTGCCTGCAGTTTCTTTCAAAATAATTTTCTTTCTTCATATCAGGGTTTAATCATTTGATAATTCTTTCCAAAAATACTTATTATCAGGCCAAAAAAGTAACTGTGCATAATATAATAAAGACTTTAGTTGAGAGATGAGTTACTTAGAGAAATCCACTGAGTTATCTTCTTTTTCATTTCTTTATTATTTTTCCTGCCTTCTCCCTCCCTCCCCATAGCACACACACATGCGTTCGCACAAACATGTGTGTATGTGCCCAACAACTTCAGGCACAGTGGGAGAATACTGTCCCTAGGAGGATGGGAGGAGCCCAGGGAGCCCATTCTTAGGGGTCAAGTTCATGTCCTGTCAATGGAGACGAGCACACCCCAGACCTACCTCCTGTCCATACTACCTCATGCACAATGCGCTCCCCACCTGCAGAGAGAAACCATCCAAATGAGTGTGCCATCGAAAGTTAAGTGAAAGGGCTTTGCTAGCAGCTTTGATGCGAAGTCACAGAAGGAATTGCCCCTATAGTCTCAATAGACCTCGATGACTTGAGTCTTTCTCCTGTCACGAGTTATTTTGCTCTGGAGTAATCTCTCATCTGTGCTGTCTGCTCCGTGGAGATCTGTTCTTTGCTTTGTTGAAAACAAAAGCTGCGTTCTTTCCTTTGCTTGGGAGCTTTTGAACATGACCATGGCGAGGGCACCGTGGTCTTCAGCCATCTGCGTGGACTCCATCATAAACCTGGCAGTAGAGGAGGGAGGAGAGGAGTTTCTGCCTCTCTTGCTAGTGGAGCTGCTGAGGTAACCTCGGCCTTTTAGGCTGCCCGGACCTGGGGCAGTCCATCCTGGCTGGGGCAGGGGCAGGGGCAGGGGCAGGGGCAGGGGCAGGGGTTCTGGGCCCCTGCTGGATCCAGTTCACATCAGGCGTAACACAGAGACCCCCTGCAAACTGTCGTCCTTTGAAATCCCTTAAGTATTTCTTCAGATTTCAAGGATAGTAAATAATTGGTAAACAAAAAGAAATATTGACATTAAAAGGGGGGGGGGGAAGAAATGACTTCCTTTAGCAAATGAAACCAACCAATATATTCAAATTTAATTAACCAGGAAGCCCCCAAACCTCAGAGCATGTCACCCAACATTGACAATTAATTAGCTTTGCTCTGACAGAGCTATAGGTATTGAGCAAAGAGCTAGGGATTAAAGGCTTTATTTTCTCTGCCAACCCTGTCCATTTCCAGCTATCACACCTTGATAGCAATTTGCTGCTTCAGGCAACAACTCGAGTTGGAAGTGTGTAATTTCATGTCAGTGTTTAATCTCACATGATCACATCATGGGAAACGTGAGAATAACGCGCCGTTTCTTATAAAACGGAGACATTCAAGGTGAATAAAGTAACTGCTTTTCAGTTTCTTAATGCTTTTCAAGGTAATTATCTACCAAACAGCTAAGCTAAAATATTAAGGACAACTCCAAGAGAAATAGAGGTCACCTTTGGCTTTTAAATGGGCTTTTTGCTCATGGTAGCTCATGCAGTTTCTTCCTTTTAACATTACATTAGCATACATAAAAATGACTTAACTAGAAACTACTGGAGTTAGCATCTAAAAGGCAGCATGATGTAATGAAAAGAATATTAGATTCATTCGATTCTCGAAATCAAATTATCTGGAATATGCTTATCCCTTGAAGGAGTCTTAATTTTAATTGGATAGTCCTTGAACTGAGGATGGTTTATAGATACATATATGATGGACGACTCTGTCTTAGCAGAACCAGGCCCTGGTGGTCCATAAGAAATGGGCTTTAATTAGTCTGTGATGGTCTTTTTCTTTGTCTATATTTATAGGCAAGTGAAATAGCTGGATGCTGGTTGCCTGGTTTCATCAGTTCCATTCATTCGTGTTTATGAAAGATGCCAGTAATGGCAATTAACTAAAATCATATATCTAGTTTGGGATGGAGTTTTAAATGTAATAGTTGCCTTGATGTGGGTCTGGTGTCATAGTTCACAATTCTTTTCATTTATGTGTTGAGCTCATTGGACAAAGGTCTGACCCTGGAGCAGCTCAGGAGAGCCAGCCTCCTGGGTACTCAGCAGGCTTGGGCTGGGCACCTTCGGCCGGTGATGTAAAGACCTGCGGACCCGGAGCATCTGGTCCCAGGGACGGAAAATGGGAAGGTCAGTCAGAACAGCGAAATGGGCGTGGTGATCTCAGTGCAAATAAGGAAGAACGCCAGCGAGATCGTCCAGCCTGGAGCAGAGAGGTCTATAAGCAGAAGCTGGTCAGGAAGTCCCAGAGCCAGGGCTTGGCACAGGCCACAGCACAGGGACAAGAGCGGGAGGACTGGGGCAGCTAAGTCATCAAGCTCAGGTGCATGAGCCCTGGCACCAGGTCAGACAGCAAGCCAGGCTGTGACCCACAGGGACAGGCAGTATGCTGCCCTGTGCCTTCTCCTCACCTGACATTGTCTGGAACATCCCTGGTGCACACAATTCAAGCAAAATGCCCCGAAGGCGCACACCCAGACTTCTGTATTCATGATGCTGGTTTCCTCCCGGAGAATCCAGTTGTCAGGAATGTGCTGGGCAGGTTGCAGCCCATCCCTCTGGGACAGTAGGGAGCAAGGACGGAGAGCATTCGTAGTAGGTTTGTGTGGAGAGAAACAATGATGTGTTGCCATCAAGAAGCAAATGCTAAGGAGTCCCAAGTTCGCGTGTAGGTCACGTGGCATTAGGGCAGTCTATACGTTGGTCGTACATTCCTTTAGACTTTGCTATCACGTGGGGATCGAGAATGAGTTGGGGTTTATTGCATCTTTGAAAAAGTGGGGGTGGCTCCTTCTTACAATAGGAAAGATTGCTGAGGCTGAAAGCAAGGTGGGGTGACTGCTAAGGAAACAGAGTCTCAGAAACAGAGCTTTCCCGTTCTAGGGGCTTTGCGCTAGGTCTTGACCTGTTGACTTATGGGGCTTGCTGGACTCACAGAGAGAAAACTGTCATAAGGAAGCCCACCTGTCCTTAAGCTGCCGAATGAATGTGGCACCAAGTTATTAGGTTCTAGACGAACTTAAGTTCGTCAGAGCTGAGGCCCTGGACCCAGCCCCCTGCAGATGGCATCTCGGCTATTGGTGACTGGGATCCATCAGAGTCCCTGTCACACAGAATGTTAAAGGAAGTTACGCAGTTCCTGCTTCCAGGTGGGTCACACATGGGTGCAGAGGACGCGTTCCCTCGGAGCTTTGGAAGTAAAGTGGCCTCTATAGGGTACAGACTCAGCCACTGACTGTTTACCTGGCGTTTCTAAAAATTCGAATTTCCACAAGCTGGAAATAGCACAAGCGTGCTTCCCACGTCTGCCGTGCCTTCTGCACCCACAGCCACTTCTTTTTAATATGCACCATCGGCTTCATTGGGGCATCTGAAGGCGTCTCTATTTTCATACAAGGAGCTGGGCTCAGCAAACACTTCCATCCGTGCCTGGCTTTCAGCAAAGGAGAAGTTTTTACTTACAGTAGCTTTTGTAAAAATAATAATAATAATAGCTTATGAATGGGCTCCTTTTTCTCCCAGGATCTCTTACCCTGAATCATATTTCCATTCACCCCTCCTATTCTCACTCCAGCGGTGAAAACATTTAGACGTAAATGGATTAGCGACACCCACCCACAGTATGGTTTTCAAATACTGCTTTTACCTTTCTGTGCCCCCCCAGGCCTTGGTGGGAGGTGGGCTCCATAGATAACATGGCGCAGGAAAAGCTTTTAGCTGCACCCTGATGGTGAAGCTCTCCGGAGGGGGTTGGCTTACCTGCTGTGTGCCTGCAGACTCCTCCCAGCTTCGCACCGCTGAGGCGTTGGAGCCAATAAGAAGGATCAGTAACGGTGGGTGGTTGGGTTTTTCTCATGGGTGTAATTGGGGAGCCAACCCTTGAACCCACAGTAATTGCTGGGTGACTCAAAGATGACTTTCGTAATGTGTGTAGCCTATGAATTGCATTGCTCTTTTGTGCATAATTGTCAGTGAACACTGATTGATTGATTGATTGATTGATGATTGACTGAATGCATTCTAAACAGCGTCCACATTCCTTTTGAGTGTGTGAGGGAGAGGCATGAGGGGACAGAACGATGTTGTACAGCGGTGGTGGTGGTGGTGCTGGGGTTGTTATTGTCATGCGAGGACGACCTTTGGGTTGGCATTGTAGGAACAGGGGAGCCATTTTCATATAATTTGCCTTTCACATCCTAATTCTGGGTATGACCTAACTCATTCGGCGGAGACATTTTTTCCCCTCTGGTGATATGCAGGTATGTTGCTAAGCAACTAGTTCAGTAATTGGTAAATGCTTCTATCTGATTTGATTTGAGTTACATACAAAAATTTATAACTGCTTTTTGTTTTTGGTCTTCATTATTAGGCAAATGATTATCATTCGGTTTTATTTTGCCCAAGTGAAATAAAAGAACTGCTTTTATTTAGTAAATTGCATAAGAGCATGACAGATTAGAAAGACCCTGCGTCTAGAAAATAGGGAAGTATGGAAATCACTAGTCCTGGGACTACGGATAAAATAAGGTAACTCTGGGCCTTTGGTTTTTTTCTTTTTGTTTGTTTTTCTCTTTAAGTCTGTAATTTGCAGTACAAGCACCTTCTCTGCTTGCCTCCCTGGGCTGAGTACGGATGAATGTGACAGAGTGTGGAAACCACTTAACGGAGACTAACACATTCCAGGGGGAAGCATTGCCCCGAACTCCAGGCCATCCCTGAGCTGGGAACGTGGGTGTAGATCCAAAGGCTGCATCGATTAGAAGCACTGAGTGATGCAGTAGCCTGCCAACAAGGCACAGAGCCATGGGGCAGGTCTGAGAGTTTCGGGAGAAAGTTAACACACGGTGTGGACCTTCATGGAGTAAATAATACAGTGATGGAGGCAACATTAAGAACCCACAGAAGTGAACGGCCACAGGGCAAAACAGCATCTCCTCAAGTGTTAGAACCTGAAATACATATTCTCAAGACCAATTGCTCTCAGACTGCAGGACAAGAGTGATGGTGGGTCCCTGCAGAACTTGGTGAGGGCACCTTGTACCAGCCCTTGAAGAAAGGGTAGATTTTTAAGACAAGAATGGGGAGGTGGGTGGGTGGGTATTCATGGTCGTAGTCGCGGTGGGTTCACGTTGTGCATGAAATTGCAAAAATCTATCCATTTTTCAAATCATAACTGGCGTTTTAACACAACATTGTTTGAGCTTGATGGCTGACCGTGTTTTGCCTCCCGGCAGTGAATGTTTTATTCGAAGTCGTGGCATGAATTATTTTCATGGGGCTAATGACATGGATCATTTACATAGAAATCAGAAGAAAGAAAAAACACAAACAAACCCAAGACCCATATGCTTTCAGTCTCTGGGGACATGGTAATGACCTTGGTGACAGCCAATTAGAAAATGGAAAGGGTGAGGGGAATGCTCTTATTCCCAGTTTGGGGAGTTTCCAGAATGGCTCCCAGGCTTCCTGGCGGTGCTGGGATGCTTTTCAATAGGGTGATTTCAAGGTGACACATAAGTGGGGTTTGTGTGTTTGTTTTCCATAGACATGGGTCTCTTCACTATTTCCAGAAGCTTTGCCTCACACCTCTGGTTCTTGTCACTTATCCTTCTTATGTATAGCCCGTTTTATTGTCTAGTGCCGTGGTGTCCTTGATCCCATGGATTTCCTGGGAGCGACTGTGATCTGTCCTGTCATTGCTCGTTATCAGATAGTTAATCCCCAGGGCATCGAAATGTGCTGTAATGGCACGTGCGCCATCGGGGCCCTCGGCAGCTGTTAGCACGTTAAATCGCACGTTGGATCGTCCTTTGCAAGCTGACCGTGGAGGTTCTGGCGCTCCGGCCTGCCGCCTGGGTCAGATGTGTCCCCCCTGAGGGCCCCGCCCTCCTCCTGAGCGGTTTCTCGGCTGCGCTGTCACCCATCAATGGCCCGGGTCCTGTTTACTGGAGCTTCAGTGACCTCTTCATGTTTATAAACCTCCCATCCACCGATCTGAGTGCTCCACCTCGGAACACCTCCCTCAGACAAGATGAAATGCCTTCAGAAAGTGACTGGCAGTCTGCAGTGCGTGGGGTTTTTAAAAGGACAGAGAATCTTGTACGGAACGACTGTGCTGCCTGATATTCCTGCCTGGTCCCTATGGGACGTTCTATTCTTCACGGAACTAATAACTCTTAGAGGACTGTTAGGTCGATAGTAATCCCGAGACACTGAGGTTGATAGATCCTGATGTAATTCTCACAAGGTGCACTTAGGCGGAGGGCCTTTCCATTTAAACACCCCACATTCTGAAAAGCCAAGGTCAAGGAGTCTATTACACAAATGCAAAAAAAGAAAAGAAAAGAATCAGGAAATCCCCATATACACTCCCCTCCAATCTCTGTCACCGAGACCTACAACATTCCCCCTCTCCTAAACCAATGAAATTTAGCAGATAATTATTTACCTCAGTTTTTTTAAAGATCTGACCAGTGACAACAAGTCACCACCCTCTGTGAAAGTCATCTCATTTCTAAACTGATTCTTGAATTCATATATCATCATATTGATGTGTTAGGATGGTTGTCTGCTGGGTAAGACAAGCAGGGATGTGGAGAGAGAGGGGGAGAATCCAGAGGGAAGAACTGAGCCCACTGCATTCACATTTTTGCCAAGTTCACACCATTACTCTTCTCCTCCCAGCCTGACCATGCTTAGCACGGTGCTACCTTCTTTATAGGCGTTCGGTAAATATTAATTTCATCCTGCTAGAGAGACTATCTTTTTTTTCTTGAAATGAGGCACAGAGAATTAAACGAAGCTCATGGATATTTAAAGAAGTGTGCTGGGATGAATAGCTTTAGGAAATATGTGATGCTATCCGCCGTCAGAATGAGACAAGTAAATATTGCTTCCCATAGCCTTTTAGATTAATTTTTTGTTGTTTGAAGTCTTATAAAAACTGTGCACCCATTTGTTTTTCTCCTGATGAAAAAAAGAACACGAGGCATTAGTTACACAATACACTTCTGACCAAAATGTCTTTACCTTTTCAATTCTTTCTTGACTGCTCACCTTTCTGTCACTGAATAATACAATTAGACGCAAATGATTTCTGGACCTTAACCTTCTTTTATCTCATGTCATTGAAGTGCTGTAGAAAAAGAGCGGAAACCGCCAATTTCCACGAAATTGGAACACATACAATAGAGATCAAATAGCTGATTACGATGGTGTCGAAATTAAAATCGTATGGAATGTATGACTATAAAATGTGATTTCTATTAATTTCTAAATCCTGGAATTCTCTTGATATGTTATGTTATATGCATGCTTTCCGAAGGAAATAAGTTTTAAATGTATTCTCCGAATAACCTTCTCCA
Organism: Craseonycteris thonglongyai; assembly: GCA_004027555.1. Lineage (NCBI taxonomy): Eukaryota > Metazoa > Chordata > Mammalia > Chiroptera > Craseonycteridae > Craseonycteris > Craseonycteris thonglongyai. The sequence goes on along the minus strand of PVKE010000994.1, from coordinate 101,900 downwards.
TTACCATTGCACTGCGCTGAGACCGACAGAATCGTCCCTAAAGGGAATAGTGATTCCAAGATGGTTCCAGAATCTAAAGCTTGAATGAGATTTTGGAAATTATCTCATTTTCCAAATGCATGCATGCTTATGTCTGGTATCCCCTGTAAGTGGTTTTTCAGCCGCTGCTTGGAAGCTTCTAGTGACAAAAGGCTGGCTACTTCATGAAGCAGGCCCGTCACTAATGGTGTATCCAGTCTTCAGAAAGATGTCCCTTCCACTTATAAGCCCGTCACACTTCACCTGCTTGTTTTGCTACCTGCTCCGAGACGATCAGGCCCAATACTGGGCACAGAGACCGAAATTCAGGCGGGCTCCACTACTTACTCCTAGTTCCTTGTATTAAGTTCTTCCTGTGCACTCAGCCCTTACACATGCACTCTTATTTAATTTTCATTAAAAGTCTATGAAGGCAGGAGCTATGTTTGCTGTAGCTTACAATGCAGAAATTGAGGCTTGACAATGATATTTGTCATAATGGTAATGATGGCAGTATTATTGAATGCCAACTGTATGCCGGGTGCTGTATAAACAGTACAAACATTATCAGAATTTGAGTAACTTGCCTCCTATCTACCTAGTATCTGAAGAAGCAGTAGGTTCAGATCCAGGTCCCGTGTTTGTAGGATTCTGAATTTAACTTCCTAAGCCTCATTTCATTATCTACTCAATGGGAGTACTATTATCTCCTTACAACGTTTCCCGAGATTCAAAAAGATGACCGATGAAATGATCGGGCAATCTCTCTTTAAAGTATTTAGTGGCACATATAATTTACTCATTTTTTAAAGACAGCTTTTTAGAAAACTCATTCCCTTTTCTCCAAGTCTGTATTCTCTAGGTTAAATGTCCCCAACTCCTCCATCTTTATTCATTCATTCAACAAATATGGAATGAACTCTTCGTGCTCCTGGAACTTACATTCTGGAGAGAACACAGACAATAAGCAACAAACATGATAACTCAGTAAATCATCTATGGAATTAGATGTGCTAAGTGCCAGGGTGGGCAAGGCACGCAGGAGAAGTGACATTAAGTAGTTGGGAGTGAATAGTAAGTCCTTCACTAGGGCTATGTCACCAGATACCCCCACAATTTAGTGGCTTAAAGCAATCATGGTTATTTATTCTCTCTCGAAGTTTCTGTAATTCATGGGCAAGTTCAAGGAGGCTCTGACCCTCTGCCTTCTTGAACTTGCCCATGAACTGCATTTTGGAGTGGAAGACTGCACAACAAGCCTGTTTTCCACATGAGCAGCCCGAAGGCTCAGCTCTCTACACCCTGGCTGGAGTTTATCCTGACTTGGTCCTCTGTTCCTAAAACCCGTTTGATCTGTTGTTCCCCATCGCCCGGGAACGTGCATTTTCCTTCCATGCGGAGCCCATACACAGTACTGGTGACTGGTCACCACGTGGCTCCCCATCAGCCTGTTCTGGGTTTTACAAGGCGTTAGAATGTCTACCTAACTCCAAGGCCTCTCCCACTTGGCTTATCCTAGGGCAGTTATGGAGTGGTTAACCTATCAGGTGCTGTTTCTCCCCAAGGATGACGGGCTTTGTTCATGCTTCAGCCGACTGTTCGTGGATCACAATCCTTGGTCCATCTTGACTGCAGACGCAGGCGGGTTAATGGCTTTTTTCTGCTGTATAAGTGATTGGGGAGCTTCTGTAGTTCACCCCGTTGTCATCCGGGGCTGCCACAGAGCACCTGGAGGACAAGGAATGAGTAACCTTCAGGAAGAATGAGGCAGTTCCTTAAGAGGGAGACACTAACGTCACCCTAGCATCCATCCCTGATTGTACCACACTTGGTCCCTTATCGTGCCTTTTCTGCATTTTCCCCTCCAGAGCTGCCCAGAAGCTGAATCTGTCTTCTAAGAAGAAGAAGCACCGACCTTCTGCGTCTTCGGTTGCCGAGCCGCCCCTCTTTGCCACCAGCTTCAGTGGCATTCTGCAGACCTGCCCGCCCCCAGCCCCGCCCTGCCTGCTGAGGGCCGTGAACAAGGTGAAAGACACGCCAGGCCTGGGCAAGGTAGGCACTTCTGCCATCTTTACCGCTGGGTCAAGGGGAAGGAGGGAGGGAGGATGGTGTGCTGGTCAAAACAGGTGACAGCGAAGAAAGGAGACCAGCTGGCGGCCACGCGGAAGGCTGTGCATCTGGGTACAGACACTCAATAGCCAACGAAGACCTTCTCGTTCCTGAGAGCTGATGGGGGCTTGGCAGGAAAACGCGTTTTGCTCTTTCACAGCACTGTAACCATTTAAAGAAAAGATACAAAGGCACAGGACATGGAAGGGAGAGGCAGGAGAACAAGCGAGGACACAGAGCAGGGCTAAGACAGAAAGCTGCTTCGGACCTTCCTGGGGACACGGTCATTGTGGTTTTCCTCCCCTTCCGAGAAATCACCACCCCTGCTTTGGAGCCAGACCTCTGGTGGGGTTTCTGGGGAGTGTGTCTAGTGCCGTGTTAGCCAAGAAAGGCAATTGTTCAGGAGTTACGGGTACGCCTTAGGAAGAGAGGTAGGAACACTCGGACCAGATGTTGCCCAGCGATGATTGGGATAACTTAGTTTTTCAATGTTTTTTGTTTTGTCTGAATGAGGGAGAAAGAGGTGGTGCTAACCAGCCAGGAATGGCAGAAAGCCCTGGGTTTGGGTGTCACAGGAGGTGACGGAGGGGGTGACTTCTGTCTGACCGGTGGCCACATGGCAGCTGTCCTGTTGAGCATGGGGGGAGGGGGGTATGGGTGAGGAGGACGTGACAGAGGGAGGGAGTGTGCTCTCGTAAGGCCGGAGCGATCATGCTCTTGTTACTTGACAACGTGTGTGATTCAAATGAGAGGTGGGTAAGCACGTCTGCCACCTGCCGCCCACACACGGAGCGCCGGCTTCTCGTCAGGCTAGAAGGCCTTCACTCGGCTGTGGGGGCGCCTACCCCCAACGCATGCTTTTTTCACCGCTCTGACATCTCACTGTAACTAGGAACGGCCCTTCTTTTCACTCCTGGGGACAGATGTCCGCGAGGTGATCCCTGTTGCGTAAGTTACATATCACCATCGCAAAGCACAGTGGGCTTTAACAGAACAGAAATGACTGGCGATTTGTAAACCGGCAGCTTTGAAGTAGAGAAGCTTGATTGAGTTGCTAAAAGCAACCTAATCATTTATACTGGAGCGGGGGCCTCTTCTGGTGGTGGAAGGGGGCAGGGAGCAAAGCCACCCCAACACCCCACTTCTCATGCCCTGATCACCCACGGGCACCTGGGGGAACCTGGGGGGTATTCCCAGGCATGGAAGGGCTTTTAGGGGTACGTTGAGAGCAGCCCTCTCCTTTAGTAGACAAGAAAACTGAGGCCCAGAGACGGTCAGAGAGCTTCCGGTGCCCTCTGGGTCAAACCAGGAAGTTAGGACCTGGAAGTCCTTTTATTTTCTGTCGTCTCACTAGATGAACGTGACCTTTCAAAGGTGGGGGTGGAGACCAGTGTGTTGTGCAGCCATGATGGCAGCGAAATGACACTGGGAGCCAGTTGCCTTCGTCCGGTGGAGGAGGGCACGCTTCTCTTTGCAGAGTCCCGGCTGGAAGAGAAAGGGCATGACCGACAAGAGCAGACACAGCGTCGGGTTGGGGCCCTTCCAGCCCTCCCCCGCCCCCGCCCTGAGCACGGCATGAGGCACAAGTCTGTCTGGAGGCTGTGGTGTTGGGAGAGTTTTAGGCGAGTTCCCTACACGTGGAGGTGAAACAGCACACACACCACGGGAGGTACCTCAAGAGACTCAGCGCCTGGAGCCGTTGTTGGCACACGGCAGATATTTATTGAGGACCTACTATGTGTTGGGCCCAGTGCTGGGCAGAGGAGACCGGAATCCTGCCTCAGGGCACTTGGAATCCAGTGCATTATTTTGATTCGTCTGAGCTCACGGGTACCAAGATGAAGGACAATGGGATTTCAGGAAAAATGGGCATTGCAGACCTAAAATAATTCTGTCTGCCTTTGAAGTCCCATCAAGAAGCAATGCTACTAAGTGGTCTTGTAAAGAAGTTGTTAATGAACAGATAAAGATGATTAGTGGCTGAAAGCAGCTTAGCCCCTGTTTGCATTTCATTGATTTGGCTTATATGTACACGAAACTTCTAATCTGTTTGAAAATGGTGCCTTCTCCTAAGTCAGCAGACGCTCTCAGGGAAATTTGTTTGCACAATTAATTAACATCTGTGCTGAAGGTTCATTTGTTAGTGTGTCACAGCTGAATGTCAGAGTTCTTTGTCTTGGGTTATAAGCTTGTAGAGGACAGCATGCTATCTGTTTAAATAAGTATATGACTGCAGCCAGGCCGCCGGCGCGTGAACACTTTTATTTTCTTCTAATTTATTTTTCAGTTACAGTTGACGTGCCGTCTTATGTTCAGGTGCACAACATAGTGATTAGACATGTATGTACCTTACGAATTGACTATGCCTCACCCATAAAAAAGAATGAAGTCTATTTTTAAACGGCCCCCTGGCACACCTGTAATCCCTAATTAGCATCCCAATTTATGGAATGAAAACACGCGATACCATGAGGGAATTCTCTCTGGAATAAATGCCACTTTCTCCATTAACCAAAGGGCAATGTGATGGATTACAACGCCAGAACAGGGCTTTTGATCATTCTTTGTCCGAAAACCACATTTTCGTTAGGCTCAGCACAATTAGACATTTACTGATACAAAGAGACAGGGGATAGCAGGTATATTTTAAATTAACATTCCTAGTATCTTATCTTTCTATGTCTTCCTCTTGCTAATGGCTGAACGCACAGTTAATCATGATTTGCTCTCATTATCCCATTAAAATGGGATTGATAGGAACGTCTTACAAAAAATGGCAAGTCCAAACTACTGAGTTAATTAGAAAGTTTTCTGTGTGCCTCAGAGTCGAAAATGCTCTTCCTTTCCGCTGAATGACTTGCATCACAAAATACCTGAATTCCTTTTTAATGCCTCAGTGAACTATAAACAGACTGTGACGGAGGTGACAGATCATTCTGGCACATTCTGAAAAGGAAAACCGAATTTTCTTTCGATTGTTAAATAGTTTCTGATTTAAAAGTCCTTTAACTATGCCGAGCCACACGGTCAGACCCTCTGTGTTCGCTCCTATTGCTATCCAAGTTCATTGTCGCTCTGTCCTGTAACCAAAATACCATGGACCGGGTGGCTGAAACCACCAAAACATTTCTCACCGCTTTGGAGACTGAGAAGTTCAAGATCAAGGATGCTGGCAGATCTGATGTCTACTAAGAGCTTCCTTCTTCTTCTTCTTTCCTCCTCCTCCTCTTTTTTATTGTTTTTCACAGAAGAGACAGAGAGAAGGGGGAGGGCCCAGAGCAGTCTTCTCAGTTGCACATCATTAGTTTTCACTATAGTTTCACTCCACAGGTGGGTGTGGGGCTGCACAGGGCAGGAACTAGACCAGGGGCCTTCCACGTGGGAGGTGCACCCCTGCAAGCTGGGGGCCTCCCATGTGGGAAACTCGCCCTGGGGAGAACCGAACTGGGGGGACACTCCAGTTCAGCATATGGGTCCGCAGGAGCTGGGGCCGGGATTCGATCCTTGGACCCTGGGACTGCAAGACTATCTCTCAACCCGCTGAGCCCTCCCGGCTTCCCTCTCTCTTCTTCCGCGGGGCACTGTACCCTCCGTAGCCAATGAGAGATTGTTTTCCCTTGCTGAACCCAGTGATGGCAGAGTCGGTCTCAGCTCAGTTCCGTTCCGCAGGAGCGGGAGCCCACACTGGCATGCTGACATGCTGTGGGGAGGGGCCCTCTTGTCCTCTCCGTCCCCGGTGCTCCTTGGTGGCCCACTTACCCCCAGGGCCCCGCAGTCCATGCTCAGCCACCCCCAGCCCTTGGGCAGGACCACCCGTACTGCAGTGAAAACCCACGTGCGTGGGAAAACCCGCAGGCACCCTGTTAGGCGGGGGCCATTCGGGCCAGCGTGCAAAGAAGGGCAGAGGATCGAGACCCTGTGGTGGGTTTGGTTCAGCCAGGACCGGGGCTCGGGCTGGAGAAGCCCTGTGTGGGTCGTGGAGCGAGGTGACAAATGGGAGCAGGCAGCGTGGAACCAATTTGTAAACTCCTGACACACCTACGGGCGTCACTGCGAAGCAAGTTGCGGCTGGCGTTTCCTCTGGGAGACGCACGAGAGAGGCGAAGATTCCATTAGCTCTCTGGACTGCTTTGATCTTTGCAGGAGAAATAGGGGACTCTTTGTCCCCAGCGGTCGTTTCCCTCAGTGGTTTGACCACATCACCCCCACCACCACCCCACACACCCCAACACATACACACACGCACACATTGAGTTTGGGAAAGAGGACACAGGGCCTTTGGGAATACCTTCCCCCACGGATGACTGAGGGACATTCATCTGCTGCCGTGAACTTGGTCTGTTCCTGGTTTTAAATATTTGGAGAAAATACTTCACTGTGTTTGGAGCAGACTGTTTTCAGTGAAGGGCCAGAGTGTTCAAAACCCACTCAGTACAGTCCTCCCTTGGTCATGTTTTCGTGGAAAGTAGTGGAAAGTTAGTTACCAGAAACAGGAGGAGCACGGAGTGTGTTGGTCTGCTTTGCCCACTCCATCTTCATTTGTAGGAACAGTGTTAAAAAGCCAGCACCCTCAGGGGCCTCCGAGGATTCCAGATCTCATAAAGCCCCGTTCCGACTGCTGCCGGCTACGCAGCCCGGGACCACGCCTGATGCTCCGGTCACAAGTGCGAAGCACGGGCAGAAGTGGACGTAGGACCCCCGGTGCCCATGACTGCGCCTCACACAGAGAGCTTGCCCTGGTCCCCGGGCTTTGTCCTCAACCTCCACTTAGCTGGTTCCTGCCCATTGCGCGCATGCCCACGGAAATGCCACCTCCTTGGAGAAAGCTTCCCTCATTGGATGCCCCCCTATGCGCGTTCAGAGCCCCCAGTTTCTCTTCCTTGTATTCAGCACCGTCCGATGACCGGTCTCCATAATTGTGTTCAGTGGATCCTTTTATTGACTGTAAGCTTCATGAGGGTAGGGCCACATCTTTCTTGTGCCCCTTTAAATCCGGAGGACTACAGAAGCAACAGGGTGTGTGTGTGTGTGTGAGCGTGTGTGTGTGTAGGGAGAGAGAACAATTGTGGAGGCTGGCAGGTCCAGAATCTACAGCAAAGGCCAGTGGGCTAGAGACCCAGGGGAGAGTTGCCCTTGAAGCCCAAAGACCACATGCTGGACCAATTCACCCTCTCCCACAGAGGTCAGTCTCCATGAATGCTTCGGCGGATTATGCAAGGCCCGTCCGCATTATGGGGATTCATCTGTTTTACTCACATCTGCTGCTTTAAATGTTAACCTCGTCTAAACAACACCGTCACAGAAATATTTAGAACAATGTTGGACCGAATATCTGGGGCCCGGGGCCCAGCCAAGTTGGCACGTAAGCGTAGCTGTCACAGTAGGCGAATGAGTGCATGGAAGGAATCGTGACCTGGGTCTCCATCCTGCTGTGACAATTTGTCTAAGGCCTCAGGCTCACAGCCTTTTGCCTGTATCACCTCTCTTGGTGTCTACTGCAACCGTGGAAGTGGGCCGGGGTGGGGGGGGGGTGTAAGACCTTGAGAGATGAGCACATTGAGATGCAGAGCGGGCAGGATTCTCAGAGGTGGCCCGGCTTTTCTGAGTAGACGGGGAGACCCTACACCTTTGTTTGTGGAGTTCTGTCCCTGATCAGATGACGCTGATGGGCCTTTGCCCCACGCCAGGCTTTGTTCTGAGGGTTTCGCTGGTATTCACTTGTGGAGTCCTCTTTACGGCTTGGTGAGAAGGGTCTGTACAGTCGCCCCCATTTTACACCTGAGGCAGGTGAAATAGATTTCAGGACTCTGCCTGAGGTCACACGCCTGGCCCGCGGGGCAGCCGGGACATGGGCCCCAGCTCTGTTCTCTGGACTGCGCACGAGAGTGTCTCTGTCCACGCTTCCGATGGAGTCATTCTGGTTTCAGAAAAGGCCTGGTGACAAATGTCCCTGAGTGGTGGGCACAGGGCAGAGGCTGAGGCCAGCCCATCCCCCTCCGTGGCTGGAGTCCTACCCACCGTTGCCCTCTTCCCTCGTCATCTCAGAGAGCTTTGTCGTTGTCGCCGTGCTGTGTGTGGATCGCCTTTTGTGGCTCGTGTTTCCACTCCATAAGGCAACTAGTGAGAGAAAAATTAATCTCCAAAATGACTTGTTGAAGGCCAAAACAAACCAAAAAGTTCCAAACTCTCTGAGAGGAAAAGCTATCAACCTTTAGCCCTGTTCCATAGCACTGAGAACTCAGGACCAGAGTTGGGGTGGGGACAGGCCCCCTGGGACTGACTTGATAGTTAAGCCCCGCTGAGACCAGATGGAGCCACGTGGGTGATTGAGCTCCATTAAGAATTCTGTGTCTGTAACATCAGATCAGTGACCAGAGAGGCGTTTGAATGTCAGTGTTGGTAGAAAGAAGTAAGCTGTGCGCATTGATTGCGTGGTGCTCTATGGAGACAGTCCCGGGAGAGAGGTCGCCCCTGAGCCTGTCTTCCTGTCCTCCCTGGCCGGCCCCAGCTCGGTCTTCACTCACCATGGGCCACTCTGTCACCTGAGTCCTCCGCGCCCACCGGGTCTTCCAGATCTGACTAAATGCCCACTTCTGTCAACATCCCACGTCCATCCCAAGCCCGCTCCCTCACCTGGGATGTTTTGTGCCATGAAACGGATTCTTCTCATTAACCATTTACTACTTTATACAGCGCTGCTCTCCTGTCTTCTGCGTGTAGTTGTCTCCTCCACTGAGTCTCAGGGTGGGCACCTGGTTTATGCTGCCTCATAGTCCCCCAAATGCTTAGCCATATGCCAGACAAGAGAACCCCCTGAATTGAAAGACATTTAAATACAGGGTATAACAGAGTCATTTGAAGATTATTCCGTCTGCCTTGGCTAACTCTGTCCCTCATCCATCCATCCATCCACCCACCCACCCTTGTGTCTGCCCACGGATTCATTCATAAGGCGTGTGTTCTGTATCTGCTGTCTACTGGTCACACTGGGATGCACACTGAGTTCATAATGGCCTGTGCCACTCAGAATCCCAGAAACTGCAGTTCGAAGGAGTTGAAGAGCCAGGCTTTAGGTAGGCGACTCAACTAAAAATCCCTGTTACCAGCCTCCTCGCTCTGGCTTATCATGGCAGGGAAGGGTGAAATTGGTGCCTGCTAATTGGCTTCCCAGTGAGTTTTCTGCCTTTTACCGAGTGCACTGTAATATTCCTACAGTATTCATCTTGCATTGTGATGACAACCGACAGGGTGGCACCCAAGGCAGGAAGTGCTTCTGTTTAATCTTTGACACTGTGGTGTGCCACCTGCAACTCCTCCCCAATTAGTTCGTGGGAAGAAATCACGGTGGCGTGAGAAGCGTTTGCATTCATACAGACTCTCTCAAGAGAAATTGCCCACGCTTTGCTTAGGGAGCGAATTCCCCTGAACGGACGTGATTAAGAAGCTGTATGCTTCTTCTCCAAGCTCGGGTGAAGACAGGGACTACTTCAAGGTCATGTAGGAAGCCCTCTGCCATTCTGGACTATGCTCCCCGACACCCTGGCTGCCTTTCAAAATCCTGGTATCGCCTAGTTTCCCTTGAGGAGGTTTCCTGGGGAGACAGGAGAATGGCATCAATGAGAAGTGAGATGCTGAAGTTATCTTGAAAAATCTGGAACAGTCTGGAAGGGGCATGGGAGACAGGGAGCAAAAGAAGGTGAAAGGGGTTTTGTCTTAATTAGAAGTCTTTGTAGCTTCAAGCAACGGAAACTCAAACTGTCAGGAAGTGGAAATAACGGGAGGGATATTGGGGTTCATGGGGCCTGGACAGATCGCTTGCTCTCTCATTGTCCCTTACTTTTGCTCCCACCCACGTTCGGCTTCATTCTTCTTCAGTTCAGACCAGCTTTCCCCTCACACAGCTGCTGACAGCTTCCACCAGCAGACCAGACGGACGCCTGTCCTCTCTGGCCCCAGCTCAAAATCCCAGCGAAGGGCTGGGTTGGCCGATGGGGCGTGGGGTGTAAGAAAGTGGCCGTGCCCATGGGCACGACAGGGTGGCTGTGAGGAACAGCATGTTGAAGGAGAACGTGCCTCCCTCGAGATGGCGGGAAGGACAAATGGAAACCATTTCTGCATTTGCAGACGATTTGCAGGAAGCGTCCCTGCGCATTTAGCAGGGAAGACCCATCCTCTGGGAATGTCAAATGCAGACGTGACCTATGTCAAAGCCATCAGCGTTCACCGGGCAGCATTTACGATGTGCTTTTGAACTAAGGGTTTCTTTGGGAGTCCCTTGGGTGGGCCGTTTATTTCACGATCGGTTAGAGGTTTCGAGGGGGAAGAGTGGTGTGCATGTTCAAGGGAGCTTAGAGAAAAGAGACCCTGCAGAGACCAGCCCAGGGCGTGACGTGGGGAGATATGCGTTGGGAAGAAAATCTAAGACATCGGAGTCTCACAGGAGGCTCGCAGCCTCCCTGCGGCAGGTGAGCCCCCATCAGCCTCTGAAAGACAGATGCAGCCCCGAGCCACAGCTCTTGGGGACGGATTGCAGACAGATAGTCTTACATCCCCCACTTAATACGGCCTCGATCTGCTGAGTCTATGCAAATGCCTGGATTTCAACACATTGATCTTTATGAAAATGCATTGTTTCTCCCATGAAGCCAGTCACACCGTGGCTCACCATGGCCACTCCATCTCTCTAACACTGGGGGACTCACAACCCCGTCTCCCAAATGAGACCTGCCTAGCAGATGCCTTGTGAAACACACACTGGAACAAGACGGCAAGGTGGGAAGTGACATCTGTCTCCATCTGAGTCACAGGCCAACTCCCTTGGTTATGCAAGAAGCACTCGTACAACTAACTGGGTCTATTCAAAAGTACCAGGTGTTGTGTGGGAGACACCGCTATGCAGTGGATTTCTAGAATTTTCCACTTGGAGATGATATTGGTAATTGGTGGTCATATATCGTAATCTTCCACTGGCAGAAAGGCTGAACAGGTTCAGAGGTTTTAAGTGGACCTGAACTGGGAGCCTGAGAGACGATCTGGATCATGCAGACGTGGCCGGGAAGCAGCCCTCCTCACCGTCCTCACTTCCTCCACTGTCCTCGCCACCCGCGCGGTGATGAGCTTAGGACGTTCCGTGTGAGGCGGTGGAGAGAACCTGGAATTAGAGGACGTGCCTTAGACTCCAGCCTTCCTTCGTTTGCTGTGTGTCTCAGTCCGTCGCGGCTGCTGTCACCAAGCAGCCTGGACTGTGTGCCTGATGACCCACAGGCATTTACTCTCACTGTTCTGGAGGCTGGGAGTCTGAGCTCCGCGTGCCAGTGTGGTCTCGGGGGCCTCTGCGGGATCTGTCAGATGGGCACGAATCCCCTCCGGGAGGGCTCCACCCTCCTGACTTCATCCCCTTTCAAAGGCCCGGCCTCCCAACACCGTCACCCGTGGGGGTTACGATGTATGTGTTTGGTGTGCGGGGACACACATGTTCAGAACTCAGCAGGAAGATACTGATTTCTTCTTATGTGCAAAATAGGGGAACTATCATTATATTTTCTCACAGGATAATTGCAAAGCTCCAGCTGCCATGCTGGGGAGAACAGGCAGGTGGAATGTCCCAGACCAGGAAAGGCCGGACCGAGTCCCCGTGAACCGTGGGTGCAGAAACTTTCGGTGGCTGTGCAAGAGATGGGTACAGGGGGGTGTGAGTCCATATTTAGGTCCCTAACAGGGAGTTCATCCTGTGAGAATAAGGTCTTTGTTCTGTGAGCACAGATGAGATGCAGGTGTTTTGGCGAAAGGTCCAAGTTCAGACCAATCTCACAGAAGGTCCGTCCAACCAGAGATAAGACATTTAGTCAACAGCCCTTCAAGGTCAACGAGGCAAATGGTGACAGTGAGGGCAGTGAAAGCAGCTTTCCTAGGACACTGCTCGTTGACAACCTTGGGCTCCGGGGATAAAAATCCATCTCAGATGCTCAGAAGGCTGTCGATTCATAGAAAATGAGGGTCCTGGGATCAGAACCAGAGCAGGTGGGGACAGATGACCGCCTGGGTGCAGGGCCAGCAGTGACTGCCTGCTGCTCCTTAGCCTCCTCCTGTGAAGGGCAGGCATGGTCCCCAAGCCCCCAGGGTACTGAGCCTGGACGATGCCAACGGCTGCCCTGCCTCTGTCCCAACCCGAACTCTTCCCTGGCTGTGTCCAGCTAACCGCAGGGCTTCCACTGCAAGCTCTTCCTGGCTGTCCTTTGCTCTCAGTAGAAACGCCAGGTGACCCAGCCAAGGGGACACAGGGGGCCCTGCCCTCCAGCCCCACCTGCCTCAGCTGTCCCCTTAGACACACCTCCTCTCACTGCCAGGCCTATTATGTGTTTTCTCAGCATCTTTGTGGATGCCCGTGCAGAGCATTTCAGTGAAAAGCTAAGGAATTGTACCAAATGGACAGTCAGTCGCAAGGGCTTTGGCTATGTTCTTGGGCTGGTCTGCTTCTTTCCCAATCAATAGTGTCGCAGTCTGGTTCCAGGCAGGAGGTTTTAATGCCATGCCAGGCCCTAGACTGCCTCCCTATCAGTTCGTCTTTGCCGGGGATGCTCGTTTCACCATCTTTTGTGGGCCTGGGAGGACCTGCTCTTCCCGGGAGGCCCAGCTCCTGTGTGACCTGCCACCTGCAACCCTTGTGCTGTCCCAGCTCTACGCACCGTGTGTGTGCCTGAGAGACTATGGGCTGTGCCGGGAAGGAGCTGTGTCTCATTCGCCTTGTTTTTGGCATCCATTCATTTCAGTATACAGATGCCCATTCGGTGACACTGACTGGCATCTGCTCTGTGCCATGCCTCCTCCTGGGAGGAGACCCACATACCCCTAAAAGACGCAGATCTTGCCTTAAAGAGCTTCCCTCCTCTTAACAGAGTGGACAGACGTGTTGAGCCACTTCAGTTCTTTCCTCTGAAATACAAAAAAAAGCGTGGCTTATGGCATTACTTCATTTAAATTTCGCCGGGATAGTTGTTTTGAAATTCCGAGATCCCTGGGTGTTAATCCTCTTACCGCAGTCTGTTCTTAATTCTATGAGAAGACAAAAGGGGGGGACTTGGGTTTTGTGTAGCTTTCCCAGGGTACAGAGATGGAAAACACTGTGCTCATTCTCGGGACACTGCGTGTTTCTGGGAAAGGGATAGGTGCAACCCTGTCCACCTGTCACTCACTCCCTCTCCAGCAAATCGACATGTAAGTCTAGAGTCATTAAACGTGCTGTCAGGTGAGCTGTGTCCCGTCCAGCTGCCAGCTGCTCCCAGCACCACCCTGTGCTCCTGCCCCGTCTCTACCCAGCCTCCCCCAGACGCCCCTGTGCTCTGGGTGGAGTCGATTCGGGACTTTGGGGTCACCCCTTGGGCATCACAGCTCTGCAGGGGAACCATGCCCAGGTTGAAGGCGGGCCAGACCCGTCCCGTCCTTCGGGAGGCCGGGCTGAGAGCAGCCTGCACAGAGCATGGCCGCAGCCCCGGCAGGACAAACCAGAGCGCCTCACGGTGGGGGCAAGTGCTGGCCTGCAGGCTAGTCTTCAGGTGCCCCGGGAGCTGGACTCTCCTCAGCTCCTGGGTGGCTGTTGATTGGGGGTGAGGTGGGGGTGCTGGGGAGACAGGGCCCAGTGCTGAAAGCCAGCTGCCCAAAGCCGTTTCCAAGTCGAGCGTGGCTTGTTAACAATGAAAGGGCGATGGTGCAGGCGCAGACGGACAGTGTGTAGGCGGTGGAAGAGGGCCGTCGAACATTTGGGGAGCAGCGCGGGCAGCTGCCGATACAGAGGGAAGCGTTTGGTGCTTCTCTTCCTGGGAGAAGAGCAGACCTGAGAACCAAGAAAGGCGGCGTCATCTCACACACACAGGCTTTTATAAGGGAGGGGCTGCCGGGGGTCACTCTGTGTAAGGAGCCACTTGAACTTGTCTCTAATTCTGACTCAGCATTGACATTCGAAACACAGCTAAAAAGGGAACAGCATTCCTATTTCTGATGTGATAATAATAGTAGCTATTGAGAGTAGTTGGCCCGTATTGTTGTGTGCTAACTGCTTTATATACATTAATCCACTTACATGCATGATACAGTTATACAATCAACTCATCTGTGTATAACTCATTTACATGTACAATGCACACAATACATTTACATACACTAATTTATTAAGTGCATTTGCATACTGCCTTAGTCCACTCAGGCTGCTATAACACACGATCATAGACTGGGGGCTGACACAACGAACATTTACTTCCCACTGTTCTGGAGGCTGAAGTCCAAGATCAAGGTGCCAGCAGAACCGTTGTCTGGTGAGGGCCCACTTCCTGGCTCATCATCCACTTCCTGGTTCATCGCCCACTTCCTGGCTCATCACCTACTTCCTGGTTTATCGCTCACTTCCTGGTTCATCACCCACTTCCTGGTTCATTACCCCTTCTTGGTTCATCACACACTTCCTGGTTCATCGCCCACTTCCTGGTACATCGCCCCTTCCTGGTTCATCGCTCCTTCCTGGTTCATTTCCCTCTTCCTGGTTCATCACTCCTTCCTGGCTCATCGCCCACTTCCCAGTTCATCACCAGCTTTCCTCTGTGTTCTCATGTGGTAGGAGGGGTGAGGGAGCTCCCTGGGGTTCCTCTTATGTGGGTGCTAATCCCATCCATGGGGGCCCCACCTTCGTGACCTAATCACCTCCCAAAGGCCCCACCTCCTAATACCATCACATTGGGGTTAGGTTTCAACATAGGCGTTTTGGGGTACACATTTAGTCTATAATACATACAAGTACGTTGATTCATTTATATACATAGTACATTTACATACAGTAAGTAATTTAAAACATTCGTATCCAGTTCATGAATGTAAAGTCATCAGGGGAGGATTCTGAAAGGAGTCTATTAAAAGTGGAAATCCGCAAAATTAAATGCCGCTTGGCGTATCTTTCTGAAGACACCTCCCGAGTCCCACAGCGTCCTTCATGGGGATGTTAGCACAGGTCCTGTTTTCTCTCCCTGTCAGTGGACACCCTTGTATTTCTCTTCCTCCCAGAATCATCTTCCTAAAATCTAAATGTGATTATTACACGTAACAGCCCAATTATGTTGAATAGCTAAGCGGGTAATGCTTGGCTTTGCTCAATTCAAACATGGGTCAGGCTCCCAACGTCCCTCCTGCCCCCCAGTGCCACCTCCTCCCCCTGCACTGCAGCCATGTGGAACCCTCGAGTGTCTGAGCCTTTGTATCTGCTCCTGTGCTAGAATAAACCCCCAGCATTCTCAGCCTGCCCGTCCTCATTAACCAAATCTTCCCTCCAGCCCCTGCCAGCAACCAGCTGCTTTCTGGCCTCTGTCTCTCTCTTCTGCTCCACCCAGACCTCCTCCAGGGTCCACACGGTGCCATGGTCACCATCGTGTTTCCCGCTTGACGCATGAGTTATGACCCCTCCTTCTTTAAACGCTACATGCTGTGCGGAGGGCACAGCATCTGCCGTTCGAAAGCGGGTTAAGTGCTGTTTGCAGGAATTCAGAAAGCTGGGAAGCGGGCTGCAGTCAGCTGTGTGTCGTTAGACGAGGCATCAACAACTGCTTTGCCATTGCAGCCCCGACCTCAAGATCCACACAGCCCTCCTCCCATCGCGGCAGACTCCGGGACGGTCTCCTTTCCGGAATAATGTCATAAAGAGCAGAATTTGAACTCCCACAGTGTGTTGGGGTTCACTGCTGTGAAATATTATGCTAATTTCGACGCCACTGTCAGGAACACTGTGGCTACTACTGGTGGACCCCTAGAGCACATTCAGCTCTGGGGTTCTGACGGATACTGGCTAGTCAGTAGCACCGCGTTCCTTGTCCATGTGTTCGTTCTTGTTCAGGTGAGAAATCAGGGTCATGACATCAGTACTGTCAGACATGCAGCCGCTGAAATATAGCCACACGGAGCAAAGCACATGACTTCACTTGCCCGTGTGCCCTTACTTGGAAGGTTTTCCTAGTTAGTTCACGGAGATGACTTTTACATTTCCCACAAGAGGTCAGGGAGCCCCTTCATGATCATGGCCGACCCTGGGCCAAACGTGAAACTGTTCCGTTGGGTGTGGTGTCTCTTCTCCTCAGTTTAGCCTTTACCCCCTCCCCCTCACTTCCAGGTACCACCTCCGACCCCAAAGAGCCACGGGCTCTACCATCAATTTATCATTCCTTCAGAGTCCTGCACATTCAATGATAAGCGTGCTCCCTGCACAAACTCTTCTGGAATAAGGTAAAATCCACATGAAGGAGTGGACGGCTGGCTAAATACCAAATAAAGACAATGGCTTATACCAAGAGTTAAGAAACAGTGGGGAGAAAAGGAATTGAGGGCAAAAGTATATGTCTCATCCTTTCTCCAAAGCAAAAGCTTTCAAGTGTGATACGTTGATTTCTAACACTTCCTCCTCTAGCCAAGAGCACAGGGTCCGATTGAAGATGGCAGCGTGTGCCCCCCCAAATCCTGGGTTCCCACAGTGCATAGCCTTGGTTCCCCTCCCCACCCCCTTATCCAGGGCAAAGGGTCAGAAGTAGCAACTAGTGATTAATCAGGTGGCTCCTGTCTTAGGACACAGCCCGCATTTATTGTCTCTGCAGCCCAGACCCAGAAAGGCCAGCAATTACTGTGTCCCCGGAGAGATTCCAGATGCTTCGGGGTGACTGTGACATAGCAGCTGTCTTCATGCTCCTGATTTATTCCAGTGCAGATGAGCTGTCCTTCCCCAGACCTTCCCCAGACCTTCCCCAGAAGTCGCTCCTTGTGGTTTTTCTCAGGAGCTGTTTCAAGGCTTTTTATTTGGCCACCCTTTTATTGTCCTGTGGGGGACAGAGCTGTGGCGGCCATGGTCCCCATGTTCCTTCCCCCCACCCCCCAGGAGCTGCTGGGTGGGCCCATGGGAGAGAGACCGTGGCTCGATGTGACCCATCTGAAGTGAACCAAAGCCGGCCTTGTATTGTGGTCCCCAGGAGCTCACAGGGAAGACCCGTAGCAGGAGTACGGGCTGTACTCAACAGAGAGTGCCGGTTGTGGGGCGTTTCTTGCTTTCTTCAAACCAAACCGTACTGATACTTCAATGGCCCACCAAGAAACACTCTGAAAAACCTGCTTATTGGCTGAACGGCTCCTGTTAGCTGAACTCGGCAACATTTGGGGGTGTTGTGAAGCTGGGTCTCAGGACAAAACTCTTCTTCCTTGAAATACTAAGAGTGCAAGTAGGCTGGGATTGTGGGAGAATGTGTCACTCACTGTCTCTGTTCTTCTGACGTTTTCACCTCAATTCAGTCTTGGGGTAGAATTCACAGGGGAAAGAGGCTCTCACAGCCTCGCTGAAAAGGCTTGAAAGGCACGTGAGCCATCACAGCGCTAAAAGCTTTCCCCTTGCTGTGTGCAAAGGCAGGAGAAGCTACAGAAAGCTGCAGGGAGTGCTGACTGATTGACGAAGCGATGGGTTTGGACCAGCAACATCACACTCTGCCCTTGGGGGGTCACAGGGTCACATGGGGGTTCCTTGAGGGTTTCTTCTTCTTCAAAGAAATGGAAGTCATGGAGAATTCGTTTATTTTGTGTCTTCTCTGGTATGTTCTGGCTCATCACTGTGTCATAGCAAAGGTCAAGGACACGGGAAATAATAAACAATCCCAAGGCTTTCATGAACTCCAGGGATTTTAAAGCCATTCATCCAGGCTGTGCCTCTGAATTGAGCCGAACCAGAGCGGATACAGGAAGAATACAGTCAAGGGGTTTAAAGCCGGAGAGGAAGCTTTGTGATTTCCCTGCTCTGAGCACAAGGGGGTTCTGACTACTGCCAAGTTCAAGACGATGAAGACGCTGGGTTCTGCTGCACGTTCACTGTGAGATGAGAAATTGGTGCATCCAGAGAGTTTGGTTGGGTGGAAAGACTATTCCTTGTAGTTAAACGAATAAACATTGTGAGAGGCCCCTATGGGAGGGTCGGAGCCTCTGTGGTGCTGGCAATTGTTTGGAAGTTGGAGCCGGAGGATCAGGCAAATGACCGCTTGAGTTCTCTTTCGTTTTCTTTGCATAATTCACCTCACGGCGTATTGCCTGTCTTCCCAGGGTATCCTCTTGGGCCTTCAGGAAAATGTCCTCTTAAAGATAACAACCCGAAGACTCCAGCTTGAATAGTCAGAGTTCTTTTTGTCTTTTTCTGAGCAGTGTCTATGATCACTCTTCTTTCCCTTGAAGCAAATCTGTGAGTTAGTTAGAAAGGGGCAGATGTTTTCAATTTCCACTTTATAGATCCTTGTAAGTTTACCTGCATCTCTTGCTTTCTTTCCACGCCCATTGCCACCACTCGGGGCCTAGACTATGACATTGGTTTTCTACATTACCTTCCAAATGCCAGTCTTGTCTTCTCCATCACACCTTTGCTGTGTTTCTGGATTTTGGGGATATGCATCTACATCCGGTCCATGCATTTGGCAAGTGCCATGGCTTGTGGCCACAGAGCAGAGGTGATATTGAGATGCTCATGACAAGAAAGACTTTTTAGAGATTTCTTAATATACTTGTGCCCCTGTGCACCTCAATTCTAACTCATACCAGCTCTCAATATTTGCTTTTGGCATGTGGACCTCTGTTTAAGATAGACATATGGTCAGATGGTCTGTCTGTCACCCTCAGTGTTATGCGGTCACTAAAGGTCAGGTCACAAAGGTCAGTGAAGGCTCAAACTGAAACAGTTTTTGTTTTGTTTTCCCAGAATGAGGATTCACTGGTCTCATTGCAAACTGGGTATTGGGGCAACGTATTCCTACCTGTAACATCATGTTCATGTTACTTTTCAGACGCTACCAGGTCTCATGACAAGTCATCATTAACCTCACATTTTAAAATCGATCATGATCAGTTCAAATATATTCATTAGAACGATAATCCTGCCTGCCTCATAATCCACATTTTCATTGTACGAAACAACAACATTGTGTTCTGTCAGATTTTGTTTCTGTCATGCCCCTTCTTCATTTAGACTGTAAGTTACTCACAGACAAAGACCTGAATTTGTTCACGTGACCGTTCACATGGACAGTCTCTGTTCATGTCTTCCATTTACTCAGTAAGACAAGTGATTGCCCATTGTGTGGAAAGCCCCGTACTTTCCTGTTGCTCCCTATAGGAGCCATGTGGCTTGATATGAGTGATGTCCCCAGGGGTGGGGGGTAATGGTGTGGGGACTGAACAGGGCTCTGGCTCCCAAATCCCACCTGTTTATACCACGACACCACACTGCTTCTGAACGTGATGGATTCTGAGAGCGCTCGCTCCCCAGGTGTGAAAGTTCTCTGATCCCTAGATCGAGGAGCAGATAAGTCAGGCTTCCTCGTCGATTGAGTGTCCTTGTCACCCCAACTCTGCTGTTCCTTCCAGATGAGAAAGGGGTCAGAGCCAACACAGTGCAAACTCTTCCAAAACGCCAGGCTGATTGGCTTCTCCTGAGGGGCCGTGTTCACCAGCTTTTGTGTTCCTTTTGTTTGGCTCTCCAAACACCCGAAGTGACAGAATTCACTAACCTTTCTCTTGACTTTAGACAGGTACGAAGAAGCTTAGGGGAGGAGTCCTGATGTGTTCTCTGTACATACAGCGGATTCTCAATCGTGGCCTCTACTGTCTCTCAAAGGCTTGGGTTCTGTGTTTGGTTGTATGTGACCAGGGCATCCTTAGTGTATTTACACAGGTTGCTTTGTGAGCCTCCGGGTCCTGCCCTGTAAGGACATTCGTCCTTCTCTGCCCTTGATAAACACAAGAAAGTTATTTCCAGGTGACAATCAGGTGCTTGGATGTGAGGCAGCCTTTCAAAGAGGTATCTACCAACTAAGGGCTAATCATCCAAGGGACAGATCCCCAAGGCCAGCTTCTGTCTTTACGCTGCCGCCTTGACTGAGACGAGATGCCGCTGGCCTTAGCAATGGAGAATTCTGTGAGAGCAACATCTCCTTTATCTGCTAAGTGTGACAAGTATGGCCCAGGTCTCAAGGCTACAAGGCCCAGGGCCTGTGTATCTGCTCCAACAATAGGGCTGCCTCTGACTCCATTCCTATAGGCGGGGTTGCCCGTGGGCAGGCAGGACTGATTTACCTTTTGTCGTTTGGCCCAGAATGTTCCATGCGGCCTTTCCACCCTTGGCTGCGGCTCCCGTAGCAGTAATCCCTTTTGGAGGCAGAAAGAGGTGGATGAGGTCTGTGTGTTTCAGACGTGAGCGTGTGGAGGGTCTGGGGCATCATCACTTAGCTGTCTAGCTTTTCCTGGGAACGGAGACACTGCCTGCTCAGGGGTGGCTGGTTGGAGGGTGTCGACACCAGTGGGTGTGAGGGACACACAGGAATTTTTATTGCACCAGAGTAGCCTTTCTCTCATCCTTGCACATGGTCACCCTCCTTTTCCAAGGATGCGGTTTGGGGAGGAGTCTCTTATATCTTCTCCAAAGTATAAAATAAACACAAGAGTCTCTTCACAGCTAGGTGGAAGGTCCATTTTGCTCATGGACACATTTTTGGACTCTTTCTGCATTCGACTCCCTGTCGTGTCAGGTTCCAGGTGTGGGTGACTTGCACTAACGTCTGCGTTCTCCTCTGTCCCCTCAGAGAGTGACCTGGTTCCAATCACAGGGACTTTGTCAGTTTGGGTGAGGATGCTGGGGAAACGAAGATTTAAAATCCGTAACAGCGTTAGCACTGTCACCACAACAGGGTGATCCGTGCTTCGAGGAAGAAATCGGGCATTGGCAGAGGCTACCGTTCCTGTCCATTTCCTTGGTGTGTGACGTTCCCCTGCACGGCTTCCACTGAATTCTGTCAGCAGACTGTCTATGCCGTGAACTCCCGCACTCCCGTGTGCTCGCCCGCGGCCTTTCGTGCTGGTGTGTGAGTGTGTGCCACATGGTTATGCCCTCCTCCACTTACCTACCCTTGGCAGGTGCCAACACACGCAGGCAACGCAGCTTCTGGGAGCCCCCTCGGGCACTCGCTGCCACCTGCACACACCTGGAGGCATCTCCTTCTCTCTGAGCCAGTCTCTACGTCCTGATGTTTGAAAAGGGCTAGCTGGCTCTCCTTGGCCCCATTCCCTCTAGTCTGAAAATTAGAGCAGGAAGTATCAACTGTGAGCCTCCGAGGCTCGTAGGCACAGACTGTCATTGAGGCGGCCTAAAGGGTATTTCCAGGTGATCTGCCTTGAAAACAGGCCTCGCGTTACCTGTTCCAGCGTGGGCCCCTCTCCACGTGGATGGTCATGGCTGGTTTTTTTTTAATTCCCTCTGTCCTAACACTATTTATTTTTTGTCCTCAGTTTCCCCATGTTCCCAGTCTGTGCTGTCAGTTGTCTGTGTGGAGATTTAGTGACTTGTTTAGGGACAAATGCCAACTCTGAGGCCCTCCAAAGAGACCTATGGTGACAGCCCTGGATCTGTGTGACAGCCCCACAGGAGAAAGGCGCTGAGCTAACGGTGTGAGCTGATTGTCACATGTCATGGCCAGAAAGCCGCTTGGCCACCTCTGAACCTGCACTCGGCACGTCTGGGCCGGAGCAAGTCTCCCTGGGGCCTCATTCGGCCTCTCCCGCCTTGTTGCATTGATTATGTAGCAAGCATGTCTTCAGGACTTGGGAAGGGGGGACTTTACTGCCACTCCTCTGAAAACCCATTTCCACACAAATCACCTCTGGCCTTTTTCTGTTTGGCACGTTATTTAGACAAAGACGAGTTTGTATGTATCACTTCCCACCAGACTCTCCTAAGTGGAAGCCTGGGGTTTGGAACTTGGGTTTTTTATTTTTTTTCTGTCCCCTAAATGAATGCCTTGTTGGGTAGGCTGTTGACACAGTGCAGTTTCTCACATTTTTATAGCCTAAGGGTCTGCTTTAGCCACCAGGACACGTTTCCTTATTATTATTATGAGCACCCTTATTTATACTTGTGATGTGATTCATAACTAAATTTAATACATAGGTCCACCATTAACCGGAACTGAAGCCACTAGCAAAATCTCAAGCAACCGGCAACATTTTTGTGTTTTCTGCATTTTGCCGGTTGCTTGAGATTTTTGCTGGTGGTTTGAGTTCCGGTTAATGGAGAGCCTACTTATGTGTATCCAGCATCTACCAATCCCCATGGGTGCCAGTTAACTGAGAGTACTGTCTAAAGTTATACACTTTCCCAAATACTTCATCTACATTTCCAAATTTTGTCTCTGAAAATAATTTTTCAAATGATCGATCCCAAACGTCTTCTTATACAGCTAAGAAAACAGACATTTGGAGCAGGGTGTTCTCAACAGCGATTCCGTTAACATGTTAGGCCAGTTAATTCTCTGTTGTGTGTGTGCGTGGCAGGCGGTCCAATGCATTGTAGGGTGTTTAGCAGCATCCCTGGCTTCTATCCTTTAGATGCCAATAGCATTCCCCAAATCGTGATGAACAAAATTGTCTCCAGACGTTGACAAATGTCCCCTGGTTGAGAAGCACTGGTCTGGAAGTAGACACACAGCTAGGCTGTGACAAAGTCAGGAGCAGGTGTCCCAAATCCCAGATCCACCTTCTGTAGGTTGGGCCACAGCACTGAGCTCTCGTCTTGCACAGAGCTCATAGCATAGTAACGGGCAAGTCCTGATTAAGAGCTAAGCTGACCCGATGTCCATTTTAAGCAGGACAGAGAATAATGGTGCTGTCCCATTTCAAACAGGATGTGCGAGTTTGGTCAGCCTAGTCTCACTGGTGTCAGTAGTTGGACCAGATGTCCTGTTTGAAATGGGACAGGATCGTTGTTTTCTGTCCTGTTTAAAATGGGACATCCACTCAGCCCCTTAAGAGCACTACCTCAGCTCTCGAGGGAGATAAGGGGGCTTAGGAGGCTAAGGAGCCGAGAGCAAGGAAGAGCTTTCTGGAACTCTGTACAGATGCCCTTCCTCTACCCAACCTCCCATCTACTCATGGAACCCGGCCCAGTGAGCCTGTTCGTTGACTCAACTGCTAGGAGTGAACCTTGTCCGGGTAGACAGATTTGGGGGGAGAATACAAGAGGCAGAGGGCTGATTCCCCATGGGGCTGACCACGCCCACATGCAGACTCTGGGCGGAGCTCCAAGGCAGCAGCTCCACCAGCCTCAGCCCGTGAGCGGCTCATGCTCAGCCAGGGGGACATCTGTTTGTCCCTGGTCTCCTTCCTCATGTGGAAGTCCCGATTTGCCATTTTCTTCACGCTATGTGCTCCCCCAAGCTTGTCCAACCTGCACCTCATGGCCGCGTGCGGCCCAGGACGGCTTTGAACGCGGCCCAACACACATTCATGAACTTGCTTAAAATATTGAGGTTTTTATTGTTGTTTGTTTAGCTCATCAGCTATTGTTAGTGTCAGTGTATTTTATGGGTGGCCCAAGACAATTCTTCTTCCAGTGGGCCCAGGGAAGCCACAGGGTGGACACCCCTGTCCTACGCTGTAACACACATCCAATTTCCACAGGGCCCCCTTCTGTCTTTTCCTTTAACTCTGTGTCACTTTTCTCTCCTGGCCACAGGCGTAGAGGACAATGACAGCGCTGAATGTGTGGGGTATAGCAGGTAAGGAATACCTCAGGGTTTTGCCACTTTCTGACGGAGAGGGACAAGGATAATTACCAGGGCTTCATAGGTGAGAGGTCAGAGGTTTTCATGCAGGGCCCGATGCTGGGGTCTGTTTGAGGGTAAGAATGGAGGCTGTTGTAGCATTCATTTACTGAGCAATGTCTTTGGTTCCGAGGCTCAATGAGCCCGCTCAATGTGCCTTTGCTTTGAACATGGGATTTCATTAGGCGGCTGTGCCTACATGCAAAGTACAAATTTCTCTCGACTCCCTGAGTCTATCGTTGGCATGATTCTGGAGATACCAACATAGAAATAGAACTTTTGCATGAAAGTACTTTTGGGTAGTTTAATAGGCCCGGAGAATGGAGTTGATGAACTGGGGAATAATAGGTTCGGGCTATGCTGCTAGAAATTGTGGGTTTGTTCTCATAAATCATTGCTGTAGAGAAAAGTCCTTTCTAAACTTTTCCTGTCCTATTTTTTTTGAATGAACAGTAGGTTATTCTCTGTTTCTGAGTTATTTCCTTCCCAGCCACCTGGTCATCGTCCAAAGGGCAAAACAAATTAGATGGATTCTGTGAGCCATATTTCCTGGCCATTCACATTAGGACCACAATGCTCCATTCTCCACCAAATAAAGGGAGAACTTTCTGGAAACTTTGAACAAAGAAAAATGCATGGTTAAGTGTACAGTTGAAATTTCCTATGGTTGAACTTGATTCCATCACATTACCTCTTTGGGTCTCCGGCATCTCATCTGTAAATGCTACAGTATGCATGAAGTGGCTGTTAGTTTCCAAGTGAGCAACGTGGAATGACGTAACCATTCCACTGGAAGCTGTCTTACTTTAGCACATCACGAGAAGGTAGGGGTGTTTGGAAAATACAGTAATGCTGGGAAAAATAGAAGGCAGCAGGAAAAGAGGAAGACTATTTGGCAGATGGATTGACTCATAAAAGAAGCCATAGGCACAAGTCTACAGGAGCTAATCAGGGCTGTTGAGGGCAGAACACCGGGATGTCACTCATTCATAGGGTTACCAAGAGTCAGAGCTGGCATAACCTGCTCTGGTTATGGCATAACCTAGGTGTAACTGTTGTATCTAGGCAGTGACTGAGACTTGAGCAAAGACCATGATGGTCATTAGAAGCCAGATCTATTGGACATACAAGGAAGAAGGGTGTTAAAATTCCTGAGACCATAGGACCATCTCTAGTCCTACCTGATGTGTCTGCTAAGTTAGCAGCAGATCTTAACAGAGGACTTACAGAGGCTGTGACTTTACTGTATGCCCATAGTGGGGCCATTGTATCTGGTAACTTGTCCATAGACTAACCTCATGCTAAAGATTTGAATAATAGAGCAGAACAGTTTCAAAAGACTTGTACAGTCTATTGAGTCAATAACTCACAATTTTCAAAAAATCCCCGAATACAAATTTACCCAATTTGGCATTGTTTTACAACTTATCAGGCCATTAATTTAAGTTTTAAAAGTCCCTTAATATGCTTAATCATAGCGTGTGCTCTGTGAAAGTGCCGAAATATGTTTCAGCATGCTGAAGCACAGCCAGAGGCAGAAATGTCTTCAGGGAGCTCCATAAAACTCGCCAAAGCCACCATAAATACATTCAGTGTGAGGTCTGTGTTGGGTACCATTTACACGCAATAGGCGGGGCTTCATCGAAAACGTTTGTGTCGGTCCTCTTGGCTTATCTCCCCAGGTAGGCAGTTGGGGTAGAAGGGAAAATGTACATGACCTTCAGCCAGAGGTAGACTGGAAGCCCATATACTACTTCCTGTGATTCCTTAGGGAAGCCATTTGGCTCCTGTGAACCTATTTCTGACATTACAGCAGCAGGCTGACCCTACAGGGTAGCTGGGAGCGTTGGTACAGAGCAAGACATAGGTAAGACCTTAAGAGAGGTTTGTTGAGTTGGGGCCATGTGCACGAGATGATACTGAGCATAGGAGTCAACAGCATTCTCCACCCCCCCCACCCCCGCAAAAAATACTCCTACCTACCCCCCACTGTCCCTCAGAACAGCCAGCAGAGTACACTTACCTCTATAGCTTTGGTAAATTCAGTCACACCCCCACCCCACAAGTCAGCATGACTTGACCACCTCCGACCCACCCCCTAAAAATAGAAGAGCAGGGTAGAATCTGGGCAGGTTGCTTCTAAGACATTTCCAACCCCCAATCGAATACCTCACTACTATTGGTACAGCCTTCTTCCTCTTCCTTCATATTGCCCCTTTCATTTGCTTTTGTACTCTCAGCTAGAACCTCCCCAGGGAAGATTCCATTTCCGAATATTTGCATCCCTCCTTTCTAACCCTCAGATTTGAGAAATGAGCTCCAGTGGGGGGAAAGGCAGCCGGTGAGACTAGGGAGGTAAGGATAAGTAAGATGTGGGCTGTCCTTCAAGGTTCCCACAGTCTTACCAATCTGAATATGCATTTTTTGCCTGGGGCATAGCTCCATATGTAACTGCCAAATCTGTGTACCAACACTGGTGAAGAGCCTCTCTCTCAGCTGCCGCCCTCGCGTCCCCACCCAGACACTCCCACGCTGAACTCCACCTTCTGGGGAGAATTCATTATAGTCTCACTGAATTCATTTGGGGAAATGAATGCTTCCTATCATGCATGAGGGGTGACTATTAATACATGGGTCCATTCGGACGGGGGCTCGCTCGAGCCCTCTCTCATGCAGCCTGAGGGCCCTTTGCTGTATGGACTGTGTTGTAGGTAGATGGTATCATCATAAGACCTTCTGGTACCTAAACGGGATTCCAGATGGATCTGGGGTACACCCTCCTTCTCCTCACTTCTAGCATCAAAGCTGGAAAAACGGGCTGGCGCGTTGCCAGTTTTCACTTCCCCAACAAAGCGGAGCCCTCCACACTCACCCAGGTCACTTGGTTGTAGAGACTGGTGGAGATATTTTCATCCAATTCAAACCCTGTGCTGAATGAATCGGGACTGGAAGCAGAGGGCTCTTCTCCTGTGAAATGATCTCAATCTTCTGATTGGAGTCACTATTTTCCACATGGAGTCAATAGTGACCACATGACCCAACCAGATCTGCTTATTTTTTGACTCTAGAAATTGTTCAGTGAAAGTGTTAAACCTTAGACTCAAAGACACACACTCACACACACACATGCTCACCCACATGTGGAGCTGGTGTAGTGATCTCTAGGAGTAGACATGGTCTTGGAACACATGTTGATTTTCTTTTGTGTTGATTTCCCAGTAAGTATCATTTTAATAAGATCCTAAATAATTGTTTATTTCAAGAAAGAGGACGAGAAGAGAACCTGAAGGAAGAGTTGGTTTGGATTTTATTGTGGGAAATTTATGCTTCCAACGATCGTGATAAAACCAGTGGGGGCGGGGAGAGCTACAGAACCAAACGAGTGCAGATGCAGGATGTGGGTTCCTTCCAGAAGAAAAGTTCTTCACACTATTGATCTTTCCAAAGGTTGACACATGCTATTTCGATTTAGAACTCAAGAGTTTTCCTGAAGTTGAACTATGAATAGACTCAGAAGCCACTACAATTTTGATACCAAATAAAAACTTCTTACTCTAGCAACCAGCAGCTTTAAAATGAATGATTATCGATTTCCCAGGCTATAACATTCACAGCAGTTGTGGTTTGGATTCATGGTGGTGTTCGAGGGGAAGTTTCCATGCAGAGGAAGCCAACCCCCCTGAACCGTGGTTCTCTGAGGGTGAGGCCCAGACCCTCAGCATCAGCTGGAACTTGTTAGAAATGCAGATTCTCGGCAGCTCTGGTTGGAGGGTAGGGCTCCAGTGGTCTGGGTTTCAGCAGGTGGTTTGAGTTTGAATCGTTTGCTGTTCTTGAGTAGGAAAACATGGCTTTCCTTTGTGTGCTCCCGTGAAACCATTCCCGAGAACCTGTAGTGACTTAAACAAAAATGTGCCTCAGGAGACCAAATTAGATGGCCACACGCTTTCTAAACGTTTGCAAAGGAATGAATCGGTGTCGTTTGCCTCCTGTGGTAGAAACCTAATCACGAACTGGGACTTGGATCAGATGGGACAGAGAAATAGCCAGTGGGTGAGGACGCAGGAGCCAACACGCTGTTTCCCCTCCACTAGAGAGAAAAGAGATGTCTCTCTATGAGGCAGCTCTCGCTCCCACCGACGCAGTCTGCTCCGTGGTGAGGACGGGCAGTCTGCATCCTGTGGAGTTACGCCCCTGGCTGTGGAACAAGCCTTCTCTTCTTGGGAGTTCTGAGGCAGGGTTGTCCTGAACGCAAATATTTTGGCACACTTGCTTTTCTAGGTAAGGAGAGTGGCGTGTTCATAAACATTTATTGGTTGGTTGACTGGCTCATTATTCTCCTTGTCAAGTCACGTGGCTGCTGCTCACCCCGCGAGCACACGCATACAGCAGTCTCCTAACTGTGCAGTTGTATTGTTTACACAAGAGACACATGGAACAAGTGGCCAGCACGTTTGAAAAGGGTGCGCTAAAGAAGGGCGAGTTGCATGAACGTTTATTTCCTGACCTTCCTCACAGCCCAGGGTGGAAGAACGCTGGTGGTGGTGTAAGCACTGTTTTCATAGATGGAGAAATCGCGACCCCCAGAGCCGTGTTCTACGACAGAGCGAGGGCAGCGTTCAGTCTCGCTCCCCCGTCCTCTCGTGACTCCCCATTGCCCGGCTTCAGTACAGACTTCGTCATCTGGGAAAGAGGTCTTTTCTGCAGTCTAATAGCCACCTCTTTTTTCCCAGCTGAATTTCTTACACAGCCCCCACCACCCTCCTTGCCCACTTCAAACTCCATCAGAGTAAACTCGTAGAACACACTCACCGAGCCCTCACCACGTGCATCATCTCGTGCAATCCTCCCCGCACTTCCACGAGGGGTAGGCGCTATTGCCACCTCCACGTTACAGGCGAGGAAACTGAGGCACAGAGACGCCGAGGAACTCTGAAGTCAGGCAGACTTCATGCCCAGCAGCCAGCTTCACGCGCCCACGCCCTCTCTGCCCTGTGTGCCTGTGTCCGGCCTTGGGCGCCTTGCTGGCCCTGACTCCTCTTCCAAGTCTCATTGACTGTCATCTTCAGGAAAGCTCTCCGAGTAAAACTACACCCGGCCCCCGTTGGGGCCCCCACTGGTCCCCGGGACAGAGCTCTCCTGGATCACGCGGTTACACTTTTTCACCTCACCTGACGCTAAGCCCTTGAAGGCAGTGACTGGGTTTTAAGCTCCCTGCGACCCCAGAGCCTCCCAGGGTACCTGGCCCAGGTTAGGAGGCGCTCGGCGGATGCTGAGCGGACGCAGGAACGGCTGGAAGGGTGGAGGCGACCTGATTCCTGACCTGGATGCTTATCAGCTAGACGCGTGGAGGGCGCAGGGTGGTGGCCAAGAGTCGGGCAGAGCCACTGGCCCTTGCTGCGGCTGGCCTGTGTCGCCTGGAGAGTCTTCTGGCCTGTGGTTTCCAAGTCCACGTGGGATGAAGTGTGCCCCGCACTCTGGTTGCGGTCGGCAGCTCGGGCTCCTCAGAAATACAAACGTGGCGGTTTGGGGGTCACCTGGAAGGCAAGGCGATGTAAGCTGGAGCCCAGGGGGTCAGCTCGGAGAGGGCGACAGCATGTAGTGACAGCCCGGCCAGAGAGAGGGGAGGTCCCTTCGACGGAGCCATGATGACAGCCTGCTCTTGTGCTCGGGTCTTGGAGGAAGGCCGATTCCATGCGACACAAAAGGGCCCGGGGCGGGTATCTGGGGAGCTGAGCCAAGTGACTTCCCCGTTCAGCCACCTGCAGCGCGCGCGGCCCATCCCAGCGGGCGTGAGAGACGCTGCTGGCATTTGCTTCAGACACAGCCTGCGAGGGAGGCTTTAAATTCGAAAACGCGGGAGTCCACCCTGTGGCTCAGGCGGCTTTCATCACATGTGGCCGAAGCCCCTGGACCCCCAGAGGGACCCCGCTCCCCTCCGCGGCCTCCCCATCGGGCTGCCGCCTTCCGGCCGAGAGGAGTCTCACTGTTGGAGCGCGGTATATATCCTAACTTGCTGGTCTTGTTTTTTCTTTTTCAATCCTTACCGCATGCCCGTGGTGCAAGACTGCAATGAGGTCAACACCCCATTTCCTCGGCACGTCCTTCCCCCGCCTCTATCTGATGCCCCATTTTAAGCAGAAAATAAAGAGAAGATAACGTCCTGTGGATGTGCTTCCCGAGTTGCGTGGAACTTGCCGCTGCGCTTTGAACTTGCGTCCTGGGGGCAGCAGGGGCTCCCTGCCCGGGGGAAGGATGTACAGAGGCAGCTGTGGTCATTAGAGGGGGCCAGGGGTTTGCCTCTGGCCAGAGGTGGCAGGAGCGTCTCATTAGCTCTTGGTTCTTGACTCGCAGCTGGGCTTCCTTCATCGCCTCTTCCCACTGCATGTCCTTCAGCTCCCCACCCCCCACCGCCCCTTCACCAGATCCCATCCCGTCCTCCCAACAAGAGGGCAGCAGCGAGCTCGGGGCACATGGAAGGCTCTGCAATTGGGTGATGGTGACTGTGTTTCGCTGGGCCGCTGGTTCTGTGTGATGTGTCTAAACACTCCCAGGATGCTGGGATAGCTCAGCGGCTGAGTGATTGCCTCACACTCACAAGGTCCAGGGATCGAATCCCAGCCCCGGCCTGTGCAAACCCACGTGCTGAACTGCAATGCAACTGGTAACCGCTGGGATGGCTCAGTGGCAAAGGTTCTCGCCTCCCATGTGAGAGGCCTCCAGTTCAGTTCCGGCCCTCGTGGCTCCACACCCACCTGTGTGGAATGAATCCATGTCACAGCCAATGATGTGCAACTATGGAGACTGCTCTGGGCCCTCCCCCTTCTCTCTCTCTCTCACACACACACACCTTCTCTCAATAAAATAAAAAACTAAAATCATTAAACGCT
This sequence comes from Craseonycteris thonglongyai, assembly GCA_004027555.1. Taxonomy (NCBI): domain Eukaryota; kingdom Metazoa; phylum Chordata; class Mammalia; order Chiroptera; family Craseonycteridae; genus Craseonycteris; species Craseonycteris thonglongyai. The sequence continues at coordinate 71,248 of PVKE010000994.1, read as the reverse complement.
CCCTCTGGGAGCACAACCTACGTGGTTCTCCCTGTGCTTCCTGGTGTCAGCATTATTTGAGAATGCCAAGGTCATTACTATTTGGCAGATAATTCCCATGGTCTCCTGAAAAACTTCTGGAACCGTTCAGCCACGTGGCGTCATCAAGATCTTCCTTCAGAAAAAGCGATTTCAGATCTTTCCTAGAAATTTGACCAGAAAACGGTCTACACCTTCTCCTTTTATAAAACACAGTTTTAATTTGCTTCTTCTTGGAACATACGCCTTACCTGGTTAAGCAGGCGCGTGGGGCAAGTTAACAGGGAAAAGGCAAGTCAGATTTCTGGGGTTCAGTCTGCCTGTGGTGGGTTAGCAGGAAACCCTTACATTGTTATTATTACAAAGAAGAAAGTGCTCTTTACATAATGGCTGGAAAATTGAGCCTTTGCTCCCTTGCAGTGCGTTTTAGAGATTGGTACTTCATCAAAACCTTTTACAACGGCTTTGTCAGACTGTCCAAAGCATAGAAAGACGTGGAGGGTTGCTGAATTTCTTGGCCAATTACAAAAGCGAGGGTGTTGAACAGGATACATTTTGAGAAGTAGACATTGTTTAAGGTTCCTGTCTTGCCCATCATCGTATTTAGAATGGCTGGAGAATTTTCCTGAAGTGACTAATGCACCATAAGTAGACAGTGTGAACCCATGCATCACATCTGAGCAAGACTGCAAAGAAAGGAGTAAAATAAGGGTAATGCCGCATGGTATTGAGACACTCAGATCACATTTTACACGGATGCTTACCTTTACCAAACGTATAGTCTTTAATTTAATTGCAGGGGAGGAAAATAATGTGTTCTCTGCCTCTCTTACTGCTGTGTATGTTCATTAAACATGTTTTGTCTTTCATTTTTAAAACGAGGCCTAGGGGAAAGGCTTCTGGTGTCATTAATTTGATGTAAGAAAGGACTATGAATTCCCTCCCTCCCTCCTATTATACAGGGAAGAAAACTGAGGCTCTGAGACATTCGCCTCTGTGTGGGAAGCCGCAGTGGGTACAATGGACAAGTATAGGCTTTGGAGACAGACGCTCAGCGCCCAGCACCCTCACACGTTCAGTGGCCTGGGGCAAGTTCTGTCGTGTGTGTTTTCTCATCCATGAAGCTTGCACAAGTCTGCTGGCTCCCCAGCTGACGGGGGTACTAAACACGATGCTGTGGAGGACAGCACAGCCCCAGCATGCAATAGAGCCCCCAGGAGACGGCAGATATGGCTAGATGAGCTCACAGTGGGAGAACCAGGATTCGAACCCTGAGAGGTGGGCCTTATCCCACCCTGTGCACCTTCCCCGAGACCCCCCGGCCTCCAGAGTCACACTTGAGTGATGGAGACGAGCATACAGGGGCACAGCTCAGACCCTCTGAGGACCCCGGTGCCCTCAGAGTTCTCGGCGTTTCGCTTTGCACACCGCAGGCTGGCTCCCAGGGCTGAGACAGGCAGGAGGACCCGCCCTCACTCCGTTCTGCACAAGATACATCACTCTCTGCGCATTTCTGCATGTCTGCCATAGTTTCTCTAAAAACAGACAAGCCCTTTCCCAAAACTGCATACATGAGATTTGACTGGACCTGACCCTTGATAAGTTGAAGAGGGTGCGGCCCGGCGAGGAGTTTGAAGGTAATCCTGTGCGGCACTTCAGCGTTGGCCAGGATATTACCAAAAGTCTGCATCTGTCTGCCTTGCAACGTTATGTTATCACGGGTCTTTGCATCCCTTAAAGCATAGCCCAGTGCCTGACACATAGTAGGTACTCAACACGCTTGGACTGAACTAGCAACGGAAAGAGCTGGGAAGGGAGCCAATGCTGTGTGCGTGCGCATGTGTGTGTGGCTTCAGCTTGAGCCTCTCTCTCCTTAGGACTCTAGGGCTGGCAGCCTGTTTACTAACAGGGTGGGCTGGTCATGAGCACTAGAGACATCCACGTTCAATTGCTCGGGAGGTGGCTTAGAGGGGCGCTGCCTCTGTTTCGCACTGAGATGTGCTTTCATCCCCTGACATGTCAACTTCACCCACTTAATGGGATCCCAGAGAACACGGGCCACACAAATCTTCTACTGCTGTTGCCCCTTGGAAGACATCTCAAATGCTGGCCATTAAAAACAGGCCATTTCACCGGCCTTTAATGATGACACTAATAACTGTGGATTTTTGTCTCCAAGAGTCCTGGCGAGAAGAGGCGGGAAGCAAATTATGGAGCTAACTTTTATGTCCGTGGTTTATTGATCTGTGAGCTTCAAGGGAGCTATAGCAGCCCCGAAAGCTTGGCAGTCCCGATTACCTTTTTATCGGTGTAATTGGGCCACCAGGGGACAGTTCATTTCCAGTTTATATTAATCGGAAGACAAAGCACGTGATGTGTCATTTCTGGAATAAAGCAATAAACATCCCCAAATAGTCTACCTGGTCATTATAAATGAATGGGGTTTCCCAGCCCCCCATTGAGGATTGTGATGCTCATTCACAGTGCACTCCATTTATCAGAAGGTTCCATACCGCCATGGGTACTTACGTCTCCATCACACTGCCTCCAACTTCATCCTTGTCCTTCCTCTCTCCTGTGTCTTAACAGGTGAAGGTCATGCTTCGCATTTGTTCCACGTGGGCTCGTGATACCGCAGAATCCAGCTCTTTCTTAAAGGTGGACCCACGGAAGAAGCAGATCACCTTGTATGATCCCCTGACGTGTGGAGGTCAGAACGCCTTCCAAAAGCGAGGCAGCCAGGTGCTGCCCAAGATGTTTGCCTTTGATGCAGTTTTCCCACACGATGCTTCTCAGGTGGGTAGAGACCTCCCGCAGGTCCCGGCGGTGTAAATTCATGTCAAGGAGCTGCTAGGACCTCTGAGCTGGGAGGCTGTTGTCTAGGGCACCCTCCCAACAACTTTTAGAAGCCGATTTGAGTTCCATTGGACAGTCCAGCTTTTTGGAATCACTGGTGTTATACTGTGGGCAGGACCACTGTACTGGGATTTCAGTGAAATATGTCTGGAGGAAGAAGGAGGAGCGAGCCAGTCAGTGGATGGCATCCGGAAGCAGGAAGGTAGCAGGTGGTTTCAAGACAATTGCACTGAGGTGCTGGCAGCTGGTACATTAGGACCCCACTTCTGGGTGTGGGAGTGTAAGAAGGGAAAGTGTTTTAGGGAGCTGGATCAGAATGATGCAGGATCTTGGGGTCTTGGAGAGGGCAAGTCTATAGTCCTAGTGAGGAACTGGAGTGCTAGCAGGGAAACTGAGGCCTGAAGCTATGGAGTGGTGGGCAAGAAGACAGGGATAGCTGTTGTATCAGTCAGCTACTGCTGCGTAACAAGCCACCCTGAAATTCAGTGGCTTAAAACAACAAGCACTGATTGTTGCTCATGAGTCTGTGGATCAGCTCAGCATTCTTCTGCCCAGCTTGGCCCACTTATGTCTGTGATCAGCTCGGGGTTGGGCCGGCAGCCCTGCTGTCTTTGACTGGTGCTGTCACATGTTTGGGGATCGGCCGGCTCTAGGGTGGTCTAGAACGGCCGTGGCCGGGCCAGCAGCTCTCTCAGTGCACGGTCTTTCATCAACCAGCAGGCTGTCTGGGGCTTGCTCTTGTGGTAACGTCATGATCCCAGCACGCAGGCCTCTTGCGGCCTAGGCTCTGAATTGTCACACCATTTCTTCTGCTGCGTTCTGCTGGCCCAGACGCGAGGGGTAGGGAAGAGACTCCACCTCTGGACTGGAAGGACTGCAAAGTCACACTGCCAGGGGCAGCCACACAGGGAGGGGTGGAGAATTGTGACCATTTTTGTTCATGTGCTGTGAATATAATCCTGGGAGCTCAAGGTGCCAAGATTCCTGAACCAAAGGTCCTGGAGCCAATTGCAGCAGGGAGAGAGGTCTACTAGAAGATTCCGTTGTGCCACCTGGTACAATTCATGGGCAATGAATTGGTTCCACTGAATCTTCTAGTAGACATTTGTAACCCCAAACAGTGGCTTGTTTTGCTTGCATTTTTTAATCAGACACCTTGACCTTCATCAGATTTCCTATGCTTCCCATGTTTTATACAACACAGTGCGCAACAGGGTGACCAGTAGCCTATAGCAGAACCCTGGACAAGGGTGCTCACAGCTACCGTTTGCAGCTCCCGTTAATTTCCTCCACGTTGCATCTGAGTGTAGAAAGCGTGATGTTCACGCAGGCTCCTTATTGTACCATCAGCACGTAGCGCACATCACAGGCTCCATTCATGAACACTCTGAGGGTATTTTCCCCAGAATTTACCGGGAGATGAGAAAGTACTTTCTGAACGAGTTCTGTAGTTTCTCTTCATTTCATTGTGTGTGGGGGCGTGTGCATATGTGTGTGTGTGTGTAAAGGAAGGATCCAGTTGGCAGAAGGTGCATGGAAAGTTTCAGTGCCTTATCCGGGAGGCCAGAATAGCAGACCAGGGGCACCCACGAGGTCCATGAAAGCACCCTGTGTTCCCATTCCAGCCCCCGCCTGCCTGGTCTGCCGATGCAGCAGCTGGAATGTACCAGACATGAGCAGAAGGGTGGTTTGCAGCGACGGTGTGTAAGGCTGGGGCTGGCTCGGGGGCTGGAGGCACCAGAGGGGGCTGAGCGCCTCCAGGACCACCCCCAGCGCCCACGGGAGGCTGACCCGTCGGGGAATGTCATGACGCCGAGCCCCGGGGCTGCAGGCTCGCACTTGCGTTATCGATGCTCCACTCACCGCTTGTGTCTCCTCTTGTGTCCGTCAGGCTGAAGTGTGTGCGGGGACCGTGGCCGAGGTGATCCAGTCGGTAGTCAACGGGGCCGATGGCTGCGTGTTCTGTTTCGGCCACGCCAAGCTGGGTCAGTGAGAGCTGTCCCCTCCCTGCTGCCCCTTGCATCTCCAGACACCCTCTTCATGCCTCTGTGTCATCCCCAGCGCTGGGAGGAGAGGAACAGGGGTCTCCCTTTCAGTGCTGAGTTCTGTAATCGTGAATAACCGTTTCTGCTGCTGAGATGTAGATGTCCTTCCTAGGGGGTCCCCAGTCACCTAGGGACTTAGGAAACTAGCCTTGGTGGCCACGAGTTAACAAAAGAGTAGCAGGTTGGCCCACGTCAGGGTCCTGCCCAGAACTCTGTTAGGACTGGTCTGGGGAGAGAGCCCGGCTGCCATCTTTGCTTCCCAGCACCCAGCTATTGGGGTACCCCTGTGCTGCTCCCCTAGGGAGGGGGGATAACAGCTAAACACTGGATGTGGGTTTTGAAGGCGGAATCCTCTCCACGAGCCTTCTTAATCCTGATCTGTGGCCGTCGGCTCACTGGGGCTGACCTTCCGTGTCTGATGGGGGACTAATTTGGGGAGCTCCAAAAAGCGTCCCTTGGCTGAGATGCCGACTGAGGCCTTGTGAACGACAGGGGCCAGTTCCAAGCCGGGACAGCTTGTCCCCCTTCTGCCACTCGTCTTCCCGCCTCCCCCTCCTCTTCTTCACCTCTGATGGAAGCAGCGATCCCGATTTCGGGGGCGCTCGCTCCTGCTGTAGAACTATGCAGAGCGTTTAAGGTGAGGGAGGAGATAGCGGGTAAGCATGCGAATTGATTCCGGGGCGCGGTGGGAAGGAGCCGCAATAGTGAGGACGGGCGCCTGCCTCCCCACTCTCCCTGAACCAGTACGGAGACGCTGGGTGGCTCCTCCTGGGGCTCCGTTGTCATTTACTCCGCTGAACCCGCAGCACTAGGAGTGTCTTTCTGTGGCTGTTGTCCAACGTCGACTCTTGCACTTACCTTTTCATTTCCTGTCTTCCCATCCCCCACCCCAGGCTTTCCTTCTGCATCCTTGACACCTATTCCTTTGGGGGTCTTTTTCCTTTCATTTATTTATTTTTGCTAAATTTATTGGGGTGACATTGGTTGGAGGCTCTATGGAAAGCTTGTCCAGCCTCAGCCTGTGGGCCACACACGGCCCAGGACGGCTTTGAATGCAGCGTGACACAAACTCGTCAGCTTTCTTAAAACATGATAAGATTCTTTTTGGCAATGTTTAGCTCATCAGCTATCGTCAGCGTTAGTGTAGTCTATATGCAGCCCAAGACCATTCTTCTTCTTCCAATGTGGCCCGGGGAAGCCACAAGGCTGGACACCCCTACCCCTGCTCTGCAGAAGGATGCCCGGACACTCACACTGCCCCTCTTTCTTGCCTTGCCCCCTGCGCCCCCCAGGAAAATCCTACACCATGATCGGGAAGGACGACTCCATGCAGAACCTAGGCATCATCCCCTGTGCAATCTCCTGGCTCTTCAAGCTGATCAACGAGCGGAAGGAAAAGACAGGGGCCCGCTTCTCCGTCCGGATCTCCGCCGTGGAGGTGTGGGGCAAAGAAGAGAACCTCCGGGACCTGCTGTCCGAGGTGGCCACGGGCAGCCTGCAGGATGGCCAGTCCCCGGGCGTGTACCTGTGCGAGGACCCCATCTGCGGCACGCAGGTGACCGCTCCCGGAGCTTGGCCGGCTCCCCAGCGGGCTGGGGTCGGGGGCTCCTCCGAACCTCGGAGGCTGGGGCAGCTCCACCCATGACTCACTGACATGCAAACGGGGAGGCTCACAGGCATTTACTTTAAAGCGGACTTGAGCTTGATCAAGGTCGCCAAGCCGCGGGGCCATCTGCTCGCCCAACCTAAATATTTGTACCTCGAATCGAATTGACAATGAGCAGGGACTGTGATTGTTGTAGCATTTGGAGGAAATGGAATTTACTTTCTTTGCTTGCGCCCCTTTTGCGGGGGGTGGGGGAAGAAAAGTACAATCTTTCTTTTGTGTAACAACACACGGAGCTATTTACAACATGACACAAATAGCTCCAGCCATTCCTGAGGCTGTTTATGGCTCTATAAACTATGTTTCTGGCACGGGGCTGCAGCCGGATGAGGAGCGCTGTAGGAAAGACGCATCCCCACTTTCTAATTAGCACTGTGATGTAATTGCTGGAACTCTGGAAGCCAAGAGATGCTCCAGGTCGCCTTTTCAGGATGTCACGCCTGTTATGAGTGTCTCTGTCTTGCTGTTTGACTCAAGAGGGAGGCCTGCCTCAGCGTTCCCTGGTTCACAGCCAAAACAATCAGTTCTCCCCATCTCTCGCAGTAGGTTTCAGATGGGTGTTCAGTTTCGTAAGTCCTTGCCTCATCCCAGGTGGGATTGTTTCCTCAGGTAAGGAGCCCCCCTTCTTCTCACACCTGACCATGTTCTCCCCGCAGCCAGTCCCTTCCATTTCCTTTATGAACCTTCCAATCCCAAACTCATGACTGATGAGGCCTGACATGGGCCTTTAAAGTATCATCTATTACCACGCCTTTCTTTGCTGCTCCTCTTAAATTAAATGCCCCTCACACCTCGGTGTGCATATCAATCACTGGGGATCTGGTTAAAGTGTAGTTTGGGGTTCAGTAGGTCTGGGGTGGGGCCCTTGATTATGTGTTTCTAACAAACTTCCCAATGACTGCCCACACATTTAGTAGCAAAGCTCTGAGGCAGCAGCCATGCTCCCTCTCACCTCTGGGCCTTTGCACATTCTGTTGCCTGTGCATGGAACACTCCTCCCTTCTCACTCTTCATCTGGCTGACACATATTTTAGGTCTCAGCTAGATGTCACTTCTTCCAGGAAGCCCTCTTAGATGTTTCTCCCCAGGCCTCTAGAACACTCACAGTGCTTATACTGTAGGCAAAAGACCTGGTTAACTGAAGGCTAAGCCTAAGAAGAGGAAGAGACCAGCATCCTCTTTATTTTAACTCTTCTTGGTGAAAAATCTTTAAAACTCTTAAAATTCTTTGGTTTATTTTTCTGCCATAGAAAACAGGGGAAAAAAAAAAAAGAGCATAGCAGAATCTTACTGAAGTTGGAAGATTTTCATGATCTCCGGTTCCAAAGATTGGTTCTCACAATTCAGAATTATAGGTACAGTTAGCGTCAGAGTAGGAAATTATCAGAATTTGTACAGACTCTAAGGCATACAAGGACTGTGCACAAAAACCCAGCCCTCAGTGCCTCTATTTTACAGGGCTGGATACCTTCCGGACAACCCTTTGCTCATATACTGAAAGTCATTCTTTGAATATATCAGAAATAGGAGTTTTCTTTTCTCCCCCAAAAGGAAGTGCTGGTCAAACTCTGGTAATATTGTTCTGATTAAGGTTTACTATGATTGCCAAGGGATTCTCAGAGGATTTAGAAGACACACTGTCCACAACGCCTTCTTTAATCAGTTAATTCGTAGGCCAGGCACATGAATTCAGGAACTGAAGACAAAAATAAATACCCCTTGAATGATATAGATGAGACTTTCGAGCGTCTTGGGTGTTTTCATGTGTCTTTGACACTTCTTGTTTATAGCGATGCCTATAAATGTGTTCTGGCACTGGCTTTCATTAATAACTGAAAAAAATTGAGAACTGAGTAAAGCTAACCAAGTCTTGTCACTTCTTTGGGACTAAGAAGTGTCAACCGAAGTCCCATTTTGCAACCTGCCTGTCTCCAGTCATCTCATCTTTGACATCCAGACACAGTCCCACCGCTCGTGTTTTCCTTGGTGAACGGATTGGCCCCGGATGTTGGGTCACTGTCCCCTGCAGACATCTGCGTGGGCCCTCTGCTTACGGCCACTTGCTTTCACACCTGCTCTTTCCAGATTCCACTCAAATTGTAAAGTGGGTGAAAAGTAAAACAAGTGTAGGCCAAGAAGGGTGCTCACGATGAATCCTCGGAAGTGACTCAGTGAAGCCCATGCGGAAAGGGCCCTTGTTCCAGAAGGGCACCCGGCCTTGGAGAGGCTGGTGGGGACGGCCAGCCCTCCCCGGCCCGTGGCTTCAGCTCTGCGCTTGTGTCTTCCAGCTCCAGAACCAGAGCGAGCTGCGGGCGCCCACCGCTGAGAAGGCGGCCTTCTTCCTGGACGCAGCCATTGCCTCGCGCCGGGGCCACCAGCAGGACTGTGACGAGGACGACCACCGCAACTCCCACATGCTCTTCACTCTGCACATCTACCAGTACCGGATGGAGAAGAGCGGGAAGGGCGGAAGTAAGTGGGACCCCCTCTCCCCGCCCCTGCCTCCGCCCTGCGCCCACCCACCCCCGCTGCCCCCCAGCAGGCCTTGCCCAGGTGAGAAGCCCCTCCCCAAGGGCCCCCACGGAGTTCCCTGCTGGGTGACTCAGGATCATTGGTGAATCCCGGCCCAAGTTGACTTTTGAACTGTCTAAGGGCAAAGGGTTGGCTTTGGTCAGGATCGCTCCTGCGTGCAATTGCCACTGGGATGTGGGAGACAGAAGTTACAAAGGAAAACAGCTGCATGATGCTCCTTGTTCGTTCACAAACCTTTCATGGTGCTCATCACCAAAGACCCACTTCTATACACCCAAGCACCCTGGTCGTATGACAGTCACCGATCACTAGTTTTGACCACGGTACGGGCCCCAGAGAAACCAAGTCGTGCCTTTCACGTCATCTGTACATCAGGCGTTTGAATCGCTGACCAGACTCGGGCTGCCTTCCTCCCTCAGGTCATGCTCGTCAGTGATGTTTCTCTGTGAAACCCCAGGCCCAGGGCTCGTGGCAGCTGGGCCACCAGGCGCCCACCTCGGTGGTGACACAGCCCTCTCTCGGCTGTGTTTTCAGAGTCGCACTGACTGGTGCAATGCTCTAGGCTTTCTCTGCAGTGTGTCCTTAATGCTCAGGGCCTGAGTACTGGCGCGCCTCTGAGCATCCCAGCGGGGATCTTGCCATCTGGGACCTTGGACAGAGTGGTTCGTTGACCTCACCGGGCTTTCGAAGGCCAGCTGTGAGCTGTGGGGCTAGGGTCACTGGACTGTGGCTTCCACAGTCTCTCAATGTCCTCCTCTGTAGGACTTTCAAAACGCAGGCAACTGGGGAAGCTGGGATGGTTCAGTGGGCTGAGCGCTCGCTTTGCAGCCCCAAGGTCCAGGGATCAAGTCCCAGTCCTGGCCTGTGCAGACCCGTATGCTGAACTGTGGTGTGCTTCCCATGCGGGGGACCCCAGTTCTGTTCCTGCCTGGGTGAGCTTCCATATGGGAGGCCGCCGGCTTGGCCAGTTTCCGGGAGTGTGTATCCTAGGCAGGAGGCCCCGGCCCAGTTCCTGCCCTGTGTGGACCCTGCCCACCTGTGTGGAATGAAACCATGTCGAGGACACTGATGACTGTACAACTGTGGAGACGGCTCTGGGCCCTCCCCCTTCTCTCTGTCTCTCTCTGTCTCTATCTCTCTCTGTCAAAAAACAATAAAATAAATCTCAAAACAACAAAAGACACAGGCAACGGGCCCCCAGAGTTTTCTGAATGATTGTGTCAAGGGCACTTGATGCCAAACAAACAAGCAAACAAGCAGCACTGAATGAGGAGGAGACTTACCCTGGTGGCTGGACATTGTGAAGCTAATTGACTAACAAAGAGGCAATCCTCTCACCTGATTTGAGGTGGAGCCTGGATTAAGACATCCAACTGGGATGTGGGGATGGGCTCCCTGAGATCTCCCCAAGTCTCCTCACTGCCCTAAGTCTTAAAAACTCATATCCTGGAGGGAGCTCTTGGGGACCTCTGTCCCCCTCAGATAGAAGTCCTCCACTCCCCACATCTCAACGCCTCTGTTGGCCCATTCTTCTGCCATTGTTCATACTGGTTAGTTGTTTTAATTGAGGTTTAATGAGGCATACTTGACATTCAGTCATACCCTTCTTCTGTGTCGTGAGCTGAGTTTTGGCAAATCTCTACAGTTGGATGGTAACCACCAGCATTATCAAGGGGTAGAACAAAGCCATCAGTACCTCAAGTTCCCTCTTGCTCCTTGTAGTCAGTCCCGTCCTCATCCCCTGGGGACAACCACCAATCATCTGATTTTCGTCCCTGTAGTTCTGTCTTCATCCAGAATAACACGTAAATAGGATCACATAGGCTAGTGCGTGTGGCTCCTTTCCTTGAGCATTTGAGATGCATCTGTGCTGGGACGTCACCAGTCACTCACTCACTTTTCTTGACATCTGCTCCTTCCGTTGTGACTGGGCCTACAGATGTGTGCTGACCCTTCACCCCCAGCACTGAAATCTCACCATAGGCCCGCCGGGGCCTGGACTGGATTCCACCCGCCGTGGCTTAGCCTTCATGGCTCTGACCACCAGCCTTGGCTCCCTGCATTGGCTACTGCCCAGGAATCTAGCAACTTCTGCCCCTGGACGGCCAAGAGGCGTGCCGCCAGCAGACCCAGGTGTGCGCCTCTCACGGCGGCCAGCAACCCTGAGGAAGGCCTGACCACAGGTGACCTTCAGTAGGAATTCTTCGGGGGAGACGATTGGTTCTCAAGGAAGGGCTCACCGTGTACAGCACTTCTGTTTCGAATAACTTCCTTAAAGACGGCAACAGTGGATTAGGAGAGGAACAAGGGGATCCAGGCCTTTAAAGCCTGTAGCACAGTTTTATCTAACATTTCTCCTCTCGATCGGAGAGCTGGCTGAAGTCCTGCCCTCAGCTGCGGGTGTTCACCCCCCGGGCTGTGTCTTAGCAGCACGAATGTGGGAGTCTGAAAAATGTTTACTTTATTCTTTTAAGCTGTCAATAATCATAATCATAATCAGAGGCCGCAGTGGATTCTTGTACTTTGGGCAAATGGCTTCCAAATGGCGCCGAGTGGAAAACGTCAGGAGGCAGGATCGTGTCTTCCTGCTTTGAGGTTGGGAACCAAGCTGAAAACAACTCTGGTTTTGATTTTTCGCTTCTTATTTCATAGTTCTGCTCTCCATGGGGAATCTAGACGTGGGGAGGGAGCTTGACTACAAAGAAGCGATTAATGAAATTACACGTCCAACTGTGAGGACTATAAACGCGGCTCCCACAAAAGTGTGAGCCCTGAACCCAGCAACGCACCTCTCGTCAGTCGTACTTCGCGACTCCTAGGCACTTATTAAATATTTAACATCCAACGCATCGTGTCCTATTTATAAACCGTGGAAGCGGATTGCTTCTAAATAATAGATTCAGGTGAAAGAGAAAGAAAAAACCAAGACCGTGAGTGGCTCCCCTAACCTCTTCAGGTGCTTTCTGAGGATTCTGGAGGTGAGAACAGAGAAGGGGCAGGTAGCCAGGCTGAGGCAGGGAAAGCCCCCAAGGCTCTGGTTATGTCACCTGCCTGCCCCCGTGCCTAGCTTCTTGTGGGACAGGGACGTGGGCCAGAGCGTACACGGTCTCCCAGCCTGGGCCTTGCCTGCTCTGAATTTATATCTGTTTACAGTGTAATGAAGGAATTCGGAGTGTTGTTTAAAATGGACATTTTGTTTACTTATCTATAAGGAATAAGCCCCGTGGCAACCAGAACTCAATTAAGGGGAAGCTTATTAATTGGCCTCCCTTCAGGAAGCAGGGAACAGAGTGTGCCACAGTTAACTGGCCATCGGATGCTGAGATGACAGATCTGAAGAGGGCCCTGCCACAGAAATTACACACCCTGTGGGAATCACACACCCCGTGGGTCTACACACCTGAATCTTACACACATGCATGCGTTTCACACACATACGCACATGCAGATCCTCATTCAGGGAGACATAGACAGAAAGGTTTCAAACATATCCACTTAAAGGAGCGAAGGAAATCCAATGTTGATGTGTTGCTGTGTTTGCAGATGGCACTTGGTGAAGCTTAAAATATTTCCCTGGTTTAAAAGTTTTCAGAGGGGAAGCCGGGATGGCTCAGTGGGTTAAGCGCTCACTTTGCAGCACCAGGGACTGAGGATCGAATCCCGGCCCCGGCCCATGTGGACCCATATGCTGAACTGGGAGCTCCCCCAGTTCAGTTCTCTCTCTGTCTCTGTATCTCTCTCTCTCTCCCTCTCTGTCAAAAATAAATAAGTAAAAATAATTAATTAAAAAAAGAAACAGCTTAGACACTTCCAAAAAAAGTGTTCTTAAAAAAAAAATAAATAAATAAAAGTTTTCAGAGCCGTAGTGGGGCTGATTCATCACCTGCCGTGGACACCCTCTCCCCACTTTGCTAAGCTAAATGCATCCAGGCTGAGAAGCCCCTTGGGAATTCAGCATAGGCTTTTTCTAGAGTCTTAAAAATGTGTCCCACTCTATGCTTTCTCATTTACACCTAATTCAGTATCTTTTAAAAAATAAAAGAATAAAACAATGCATTTTGATCACACCTTTCCAAAGCAGGGAGTTTATGTAGTAACATTAACTGTCTTGGCACAATCCTATGTTATTGGTTTACATAAGATCTGATTATCCTTGTTAAATCTGATACCAACTATAATACAAGTGGCGTCATTACATTTAGGAAGAAACCCAGCTGACCTGTACAGCTCACTGTTTGGGAACAAAAGAGCGTAAAGTAACCAGAGGACACCCAGCACTGGCCACGAGCATTCAGCGTGTGGCGGTCACTGGTGGGCATGTCTTGCACAGGTCATGGAGGTATTGGTAGAGTTGGCCAGGTAGCAAGGCAGTAGCTCCCAAACTTTGCTGCACATAAGAATCACCTGAAGAGGGGATGCCGGGATAGATCAGTGGTTCAGCGCTTGCCTTGCAATTGTGTGGTCCGGGGATGGAATCCTGGACCCAGCCCGTGCAAACCTATATGCTGAACTGTGGCGCAACTGGTAACTGCCAGGATGGTGGTGAAAGTTCTTGCCTAACATATGGGAGGCCCCTGTCTTTGTTCCCGCCCCTCTTGGCCCCACATCCACCTGCGTGGAATAAAACCATGGCACAACTAGTGATGTACAACTATGGAGACTGCTCCCAGCCTTTCCCCTTCTCTCTGTCTCCCCCACACCTACTCGCAAATAATAAAATCAATCTTTTTTTTCTTTTTTCTTTTAAAGAATCACCTGAAGAGCTTTTCAATGACTCCCAATGCCCAACTCACATTCCAGATCAGTTAAATCAGAAAATGGGAATCAGGCATCTGTGTTATTTTAAAAGATTTCAAGGTGATTTCAATAAGCCTCAAAGTTGGGGACCACTAGTTGTGGGAGGTGAGTTAGAAGAGCTTTCTAGACAACTCTAGGCTTGCACCTTATATTGAGCATTAATTTTCTAAGAGAGCTTAGGCGATTGACTTAACATCTATGAACCTCATTTTCCTCACCTATAAAACAGAGCAGATTCTTGCATTGCAGGAGGGTTGTAGGAATGACGTTATATTAGGATGATTTAGTGTTTCCTGGCACCTACCAAGTGCTCAATAAACTTGACTTGGAAAGGTGGCTCAGGTGTGGGGTAAGATTGGTATGATGCTTCCTGTGGGGAGAGCAAGGCATGGGAGCAACTGGGCTTGGCCAAAGTCTAGACTTAAAGTATACATGTTAGAATATAATTGAGAGGATTCCTCAGGACAGACTGAGTTATGTTCCTTGAACCCTGCCGCTGTGAACTCAGAAATCTGAAAAGTCAGCGAGGAACCTGCTTCTGAACTGCTATTAATTATCACCTCCTTCATTCACTGATCACAGAGCTACTCATCTCCAGCCACCTGTAGGAATGTAAACTTAGCAGCAATGGCCTGTGTGTGCTCACTTTGTACCCTCCCGGATGAAGCCCCACGTGTGAGATTCCGAGTTCTGTGACAATTGAAACTCCAGCGGGTCCAGAGCAGAGTTGATTTTCCATTGTCTAAATGTGACTCTCATTTTGAGTCATGCAGGTATAATTATAGGTATTTTATAATATTCTTCTCCGGCACAGTCTAAACCGTGCCTTTGTTCTCTGGGTTCTGTTTTACTGCGTGTACATTAGGCATTTTATTCCATTACATCAAATGGACTATTAAGAGTCTGAAGGTCCAAATTGGTCCCTGTCTTTGCCCTGTAATCTGCAGGGCACGTGGACATTCCGAGCGTCTCCTGTCTATACAATTAGGTTGCAAAACAGATGATATTTTCTTTAAAAATAACTGTTTCCCTTGCGCTCTGCCGTGGCCTGATCTTGTATGATCCGACATGGGATAAAAGCGACGCTACAGACGTATCTTCCCTTTTAAGAGTTCTTACTGGGGATAATGGAAAGTAAACACATATATCACATCCGTATAATGTAAAACGTTCTTTGCCATCGATAATACCATCGGCTTTCTCAATTGCGACCAGGGGAAAGCAGTGGACATAGTAGCAGGCCACCGCCAGGTGCGGTGGTGTGAGCGGGGTGCTCTGGAAAGGTTCAGAGGCCTAAGGAGCAGGGAGGGAGGAAAAGGGGGTGACCCAGGACCTGGGGTGCTCTGACGAGGGCCACATTATCCCAGGAGAGTGGGGCCCGGGACAGCAGGGCAGCCTTGAAGCTCCTTGACATTGAACCATCTGCACGTATTTAAAGTATATAATTTGATGTTTTATCCTGTGTCTGTGCCCGTAAAACCATCACCTCCATCAAGATAATGATCATATCCATCGCCCCCCAAGTTCACGTCGGACCTTTGAACTCACTCCCCCCCAGCGCCTCCCCCTCCACCCCATCCCCAGCACCCACCTATGGGCTTCAGTTCCTATATATTGGTTTGCATTTCCCAGAATCTATATAAATGGAATCAAATCATACATCCTGTACTCTTTTTTAAGATGTATTTTATTGTTTTTGACAGAGAGAGAGAGACAGACAGACAGACAGAGAGTGACAGAGAGAAGCGGGAGGGGCCAGCGCATTCTCCACAGTTGTACATCATCAGCTTTCAACTTAGTTTCATTCCACATTGGTGGGCGGGGGCCGTGCAGGGCGGGAATCAGATCGGGGGGCCTCCCACATGGGAAACTCACTCCAGCGAGAACTGATCTGGAGGCCACACCCTAGTTCAGCATATGGGTCTGCACGGGTTGGGGCTGGGATTTGATCCTCAGACCCCAAGGCTGCAAAGCCAGCCCTCAACCCAATGAGCCCTCCTGGCTTCCCCCGCCCTGTATTCCTTTGTGTGGTTTCTTTCACCCAGCATAATTATTGCTGCATTCGTCAATAGTTTGTTTATTTATATATCTGAGTAACGGTCCATTGTGTGCACATACCAGAGTTTGCCTATCCATTCACCAGCTGATGGACATTGGTCTTGTTTCCAGTTTGGGACTATCACAACTAAAAATACTGTGAACATGCATGTACAAATGTTTGTATGGGAATACCTTTCCTTTTCTTTTGTGTAAATGCCCAGAACTGGGATGGCTGGGCTATGTGTCCAGTGTATGTATACCTTTTTAAGAAACTGCCAAACTGTGCTCCGTAGTGATTGGACCATCTTATAGCCCACCAGCAGCATACAAGTGTTCCGGTGCCTCCACGCTCCCACCAACGCTTAGGGTGGTCAGTCTTCTTAATTTTAGCTTGATTAATATAATAAGTATGTAGTCACATCTCACTGTGGCTTTGATTTGCATTTCACTCATTACCAATGCTGTTTAGCATCTTTTCATGAGCTCATTTGGCATCTGTACCTCTTTTTAGGTGAAGTTCCTTTGCCTTTTTAAGAATTATTTTTGCGTGGTAATTAAGTTTTGAGAATTCTTTACGTATCCTAAATACAAGTCCTTTATCAGATACAGTATATGATTTGTGGGGAAGCTGGGATGGCCCAGCGGGTTAAGCGTTCGCTTTGCAGCCCTGGAGCCCGAGGTTCGAATCCTGCCTTCGACCCAGGCGAACCCATATGCTGAACTCGGCTGTGCTCCCAGTTCATTTCTTGCTGGGGCCTATGTGGGAGGCTCCCGGCCCAGTTCCTGCCCTGGCCCAGCTCCTGGCCCAGTTCCAGTGCAGCCCCGCGCCCACCTGTGGAGTTGAAACTATATGGAAAACTAATGCTGTCAACTATGGAAACTGCTCTGGGCCCTCCCACTTCTCTCTTGTCTCTCTCTCTGTCAAAAACAATGAAAATAAATCTTAAAAAAAAAAAAGATATATGATTGCAAATATTTTCTCCCTGTCTGTGGTATGCCTGTTCATTCTCTTCCCCATGTAGTTTGAAGAGCAGAAACATTTAATTTTGATGAAGTTCTGTTTCTCTCTGAGTGTTCTATGAATCATGGTTTTGGTGTCCTAAGAAATCTTTGCCTAACCCAAGATCAAAAGGACTTACTTTTCTTTCTTCCAGGAATTTTATAATTTTAGGTATTATGTTTAGCTCTTTGGCCCATTTTAGTTAATTTTTGTGAATTGTGAAATATCTAAATTAAAGGGATTTAGGTTTTTTTGTATATCAAGTGTTCCTCTGGCACTTGTAAAAACTATCATTTCTCTACTCAATTACCTTTGCACCTTTGTCAAAAATTATTTGTCTATATTTGTATGGCTCTAAATTTGGACTCTCTATTTTGTTCCCATTATCTTTTGTCTGCTTTTACACCAATACCACACTGTCTTAAATATAGTGGTTTATAATAAGTCTTCAAAGCAGATGCTGTTAGTCTCCAATTTTGTACTTAGTTTTTGATGTTTTTTTGTTTTGTTTTGTTTTTTGTTTTTGTTTGTTTGTTTTTTGGCTACTCTAGGCTCTTTGTATTTCTGTATAAATTTTAGCCTTAGCTTCTTTTTTTTTTTAAAATATATTTTTATTTATTTATTTATTTATTATATATATTTTTATATTAGCCTTAGCTTCTAAATGGCTTTTGTAGAATCACTTTCTACCAAAAAGCTGGCTGGGATTTTGATTGGGAATCTGTAGCTCAATTTGGAGAGAATTGACATCTTAACAATATTGAATCTTCTGGCCCATGAACAGTTTATCTCTCCAGTTTTTCAAGTCTTCGTTCATTTGACTCAGCACTATTTTGTAGTTTTTGGTGTGCATATCTTCTTCTTCTTTTTTCTTTTTTTCTTTTTTGTGAGCTTTATCTGTAAGTATGGCACATTTTTGATGCTATTATACATGGTATTTTTAAATTTTGATTTCCAGTTGTTTCTTGCTACTATATAGAAATACAATTGATTTTTGTCTGATCTTGTATTCTGCAATCATTCTAAACTGACCTATTAGTTCTTTATTGCTTTATTGCTGGTTCATTAGGTTTTTACACAGGTGATCATGTAATCTACCAATAAAGACAGTTTGACTTCTTTCTTTCCAACGTAGATACCACTTATTTCTTTTTCTTGCCTTATTGCACTAGATAGAACTTCCAATGTTGACTAGAAATGGTGAGAGTGGACATGTTTGTCTTGTTCCTGACCTTAGGAAGAAGGCATTTATTCTTTTACCATTAAGTATGGTGTTAGTGTAGTTTTTGGAGACACTCTTTATAAAACTGAGCATATTATCTTCTATTTATATTTGCTGAGAGTTTTTATCCAGCATGGATGTGGGATTAAGAAATGCTTTTCTGAATCTACTTAGAGAATCATATAGTTTTTGTTTGTTTGTTTGTTTGTTTGCTTGTTTGCTTGTTTTAGTTTAATATGGTAAATTATACTGATAGATTAATTTTCTGTTAATTGGTTTTTCTTTCCTGGAATAAAATCACACTTATTTATGGTGATTTATATGTTCCTAGATAAGTTTTCTAATATGGTTCTCTATTTTGGATATTGAACTTTAGTTTCTTTTCTTGTAATTTCTTTTCTGTTTTTGGTATCAAAGTAATCTTGGCCTGTAGAATGAGTTAAGTTATCTTCTCCTTAATTTTCAGGAAGAATTTGTGTGGAACTGGTATTATTTCTTCCTTAAATGTTTGGTAGGGGAAGCTGGGATGCCTCAGCGGGTTGAGCACTCGTTTTACAGCCCTGGGGACTGAGGATCAAATCCCGACCCCTGTCCATGGGGACTCATATGCTGAACTGGGATGTGCTTCTCATGCGGGAGACCCCCCAATTCAGTTCCTGCCCTGTGTAGCCCCCACCCACTTGTGTGAAATGAAACCATGTCAAAGACTGATGATGTACAGCTATGGAGACTGCTCTAGGCTCTCCCCTTTCTCTCTGTTTCTCTCTGTCTCTATCAAAAACAGTAAAATAAATCTTAAAAAAAAAATTTTAAATATAAAAAAGGCAAGAGTATTTAGCTTATGGTTTTACCGTGGGACTGAA
This sequence comes from Craseonycteris thonglongyai, assembly GCA_004027555.1. NCBI lineage: Eukaryota > Metazoa > Chordata > Mammalia > Chiroptera > Craseonycteridae > Craseonycteris > Craseonycteris thonglongyai. The sequence goes on along the minus strand of PVKE010000994.1, from coordinate 52,209 downwards.
TGGGACGATGTTTGGGCAGCACCTGGCACTTACTTGACAGATGCTCAGCAAACAGTTGAGTCTTTCCTTGTGTCTGCACCTGGCTGTTACTTTGTCCTGATTTCACCTTGGGTATCAGCTTCAGGTCAGGGTCTCTATGATGCTCAACAGGTAACCACTTATGGGCCATTCAAGTTTTAACTTGATCAGCTTCACATTTCTCCTATCCGAAGGGCATGTAGATACAAACCTTATCCTCCTTTTATTAGACACTTACTTCTCTGGGATAGCATCCTATTCCACCTACAGGGATTAGTCATTTCTTTATAGGATGAGTCAGTAGGTTTTAGAAGCTCAATGATGTGTGCTGGACAGAACTTAAGAGAACTACAATATTTGTAACCCCAGCATGATTTTCTTGGGGTTTCCTACTAGGTCGTGAACACCTCCCTTTCACTTTTTCTTTTCTTTTTCCTCAGGTTTTCCAAGGAGCGGCCTGAAGAACAGATGAGTGTTTGCCAGAACTTAACCTCTTGTCTCTCTTCTCGTTTCTCTCCTGTGTCAGTGTCCGGAGGCCGCAGCCGTCTGCACCTCATTGACCTTGGCAGCTGTGTGAAGTCCCTGAGCAAAAACCGGGAAGGAGGCTCGGGGCTGTGCCTCTCACTGTCTGCTCTGGGCAATGTCATCTTGGCTCTCGTCAACGGCAGCAAGCACATCCCATACAAGTAAGTGACTCTTCGGCGGGGTGAGCATCGTGCCAGGACTGAGTGTGGGAGTCTAGGTCCAGTGACATCTGGGGAGAGGTGTGCTCCAGCGGGACAGTCTGGGCCACATTGTTAGTTCATTGCCGGGAACGAGTGTTCGCTAACAATCGTGTCATGCATGCTCGTAGTCAGAAGTGATGGTAGTACTGACTCCTAGCCCAGTCCTAACTTCAGGCTGCTCAAGTCAGAGGCAATAGGCAATGATCTCAACTGAGGTCTCCAATGACAATGACAAGAAACAGCATAAAAAATCGTTTAGTGTAAGTTTGCTCCCCTCCAATATTCCATGAGATATATGGGAATTCGGTATTTTATCTGGAAATACGTACTACTTAGCAGAGTGTATAAAGCTTAGGGAGTTGCTACCCACCATCCCATGCAAATGTTGATTCCACTTCCAAAACACCTTTTGCTCTGTCTGTTACTGTGTCCGGAAGATGACATTAGAGTGATTCCCATGTCTGGAATTCCCAGAGACTTGCCGTATCATCTGTGCCCGGGAACGACCAGCCCTGGAGCCACCCTCCACATCCATCACCCCAGTTCAGCTTGGCAGCTGGCCAGTGTGGTGATGGGGTGGTGGGTACTCCCCTCTCACTCGGGCATCTGCCAGGGCCCATCTGTGTCTCTCCCTAACTCCCTGAAGTTTCACCCATCGTAAACCGCGGGTTATAGCTACATATCTTATCTACATCACAGGGTTACAGGACTCAGGGTGACACGAGGTGTGAAAGTTCTTTTTGTAAAAGTTAGAACACTCAGTCACCAATAAGGAGAGCCTGGCTGCGCTCATCCTCACATGTGTAAATGGAAGTAGCAAACACCTGCCTTACGGAGTTGCCGTGGAGATTATCAAAGATAATCATTTTATTTTAGTTTGTACAGTCCTGTCAAATACAAATTATTGTTGTGTGGGAGTAAAAAGGTAAGTCGGGCAGTTGGTTCCACACTAGCCAAGTTCAAGACAAACCCCTTGTTCTCTGTCCCCTCTGCCTTAAGCTGATGCCCACACTGTGACTTTATTCTCTACCAGGAAGACCCTTGCCGGACAGACTTGAGGAGTTTAAATGACAATTATAATTCTACTTGTTTCAGTTCTTGAAATTTGGAATCCTAGGTGGATAAACCTAGAAATGGTTTTCCCAGCCCTTGTGAGAAAGAAAAAGAATGTGGGTTGAAGGTTTATAAAGCTTCACAGAATATTATTCCTGCAGTTAAATAAGCTCTACTTGTGATTACAAGGCAAGGAAGGAAGGAAGGAAGGAAAGAAGGAAGGAAGGAAGGAAGGACAGGAGGGAGGAATGGAGGGAGGGGGGAAGTGGGAGAGGGGAAGGGGAGAGAGAGAGAGAGAAGGAAAGGGAAAGTCAGGAGTGGTACTGTCAGGGCTGGAGATCTCAGAAAGCTGGTAAAGAGTTATTGGTCCTAGTTGATTTCAATGTCCATAAAAAGGGAAACCTGTTTATTAATATTGCCACTTAACAGATCATGATGTACATACAATTCAAAATACCACCTTTTGAGGTCACGAATTATGCATTGTACTGACCCATCTCTCACATTGTTTCTGTAGAATGACCTGCTTTTATGAGTTCAGTAAATACTTGTTGAATTGATGCTGGGAGGGGTGGGTGAATGTAAGCCTATGAAATTACTTTTATTTTAGATAAAGTAACTGCCTTTGGGTGGGAGCTGGGCTTTGTTGTAAACATACGGGGGAACATTAAGAATCCTTTTCATTAGCAGGTTAAGGTCTCTTGCTAAAGTAAACGTAGTTAACATCAGGTAGCCATAACGACCAGCCACCTGCCCGCGGGAGGGCTGACAAACCCCATCCCCACTCTCTGCAGACCCACGCACACCTCGTTCCTTGCATTTTGGCTGTGAGGGGGCGAAGATTACAGTGTTTCCATGTCTCAGGTGGGCGCAGACTTAACATAAACATGGTCGGTGTACGACACCGTCATAGCGTTGTCCCCTCCATCCGGGCCCCCTGGAGAAGACATCTCAGGGCTGCCCGTTGCTTGGTGCCAGGAAACACGGCGGCTGGGCCATGGGCCAGCTCTGTGCTCCCCAGAACGCCCGTGTGCCAGTGCCCTGGTGCAGTCAGTCCTGTCCCCACCCCTCCGTCCTGCAGGTCCACGAGAAGGACCTTGCTGGTATAAGGGCTCAGCAGAGAGTCAGCGCTCGGTATCTGCAGATCCCATTTGCAAAGTGATCGGTCAGCTAAAAATGCTCCTCTTTGGAGGTTGGGGAAGATGAGACAAGGACACACTCCGGCCCCGAAGCCAGTTGGTGGCAGGATCCAACCGCATCATTTTCCTCCACAGCCTGGGAGAGCTGAGCCCACTGGCGACCCGCTCCCGATGCTGGTCAAGCCCCGTCTTTTGCAGACGAGCTGGCTGCTGGGCACAGCGGGCGGCCCGGAGCCCTTTCATCCGGGCAGGGAGGCTCCGAAGCCGCCTTGTGCCGCGTTTTGTTGGCATACTAAACACCTTTCACAGTGGCAAACCTTGTCTTTGCCATCAGTTCCGGAGAGGGGCGTTTCCTGACCTTGGGGTTGCCTCCCCGTCCTGCTCAACGCCCAGGAACGAAGCAGAAAACCCAACCCCACCTTGTTCCCCCCTCCACCCTTCCAAAACGCACACGGACACCCCGCTACCTCTTCATTTGTCACCCTGGACAGCTCGATGCTTGGAACCCCGCGTTCCTGGGGCTCGCTTCTGGGAAATGAGCTGGGCTGTGGGCGCAGGGGACACAGCCTGTCTTCGTTTCTCTTCACCGCTGTACCAGGCTGATGGCCCTGGGAGCCAGCCGGAGAGTGCGCTTGGATTCATTAGCCAGCCCGGCGCTCCCAGGGCCCTCGAGGTGCGCCCCGAGTGGTTTTGACTTTGCAGATGGTATTGTTGCCTTTGTAGATGCGGGACTCCGGGCGCAGAACGGGTTCCCAGCCTCAGCCAGTACACCACGCAGGCGCACTGGCCGACCCAGGAGCCATAAATCAACCCTAAAGGGTGACACCTTTCAGAAAAGCAAGCAGGAAGGCACCACCCAGAGCTCAAACCCCCCACACCCCACCCCGGCCGTCTGGCACTGATGGGCGCAAACAGCTCCTGAACTTGGGGAACTTCTTGCGTCAGGAAATACAGCCAAGAGCGTTCTGACAGTCTACCTGGGGGAACCCCCCAAACCAGAATGTATGTGTTAAAAAGTGTGCATTTATTCTTAGATGTTTCAACTTCAGTCACCATCCAAGTCCTCTCCGTGTGAGGCAATACACCCGAGACGCTTTTTCACCGCTCAAAGCAGTTTTCGAGATGCATCCATTCAGATACCTTTTAGCGCTTTTGCCAGTTCTTGTTTCACCTCTTCCACATCAGCAAGACATTTCCCCTCAAGGACTTTTTCTCCGAAACAAAAAAAGTCAAGATCGGTGGCTCCGGAGGGTGGGGCACGGGGTTCATGCTGTGTTTGGTCAAAGGCTGCTGAACCCTTCGCGCGGTGTGGGCAGGTGCCTTGTTGTGGGGGAAGAACCAGTCACCTGTTTGCCACCACTTGGGGCATTTCATCCACACGCAGCCTCGTACATCAACACTAGCAGGTGCACGGATGCAGATGGGCTCCTAGAACCCTCACCTGGCAGGGGAAGCCTGTGCTACAAAAGACCCGCCCTCCAGGAGACCATTTTGGTTTCTTTTTGGGGTTCCCCCTCCTATTTACAGATTTGCCTCCACCCCTCGCTACCGCCATTTGCTATTCTGCACCATTTTCTCAGCACCTCCTTTTTAAAGTAGTACCGTGTGCTTGAGTGTGATGTTGTTAGGTTACAGAATTGCGTGCTTCTGATGTTGTAACAGAAGATTTGGTATAGATGACCAGCTCATAGAAAAGAGGGCGTTACTCCTGCAGGGCCTGTGTTTTCTCCTAAGAGCCGGTTGGATATCGGGTTTGTCCTTTGCATTCTCAGGACTGGACACTCGCTCCCCATCTGGGAAGCCAGAACAAGGAGCTGAAGGTCGATATGAACTACAATATTCCATTCCCTCAGCTCACACAGGAGATGAAAGCTTTGTCCCTCTGGGCCCGGTGTACACAAGGATTATTTATGCTTCACAGAATTAAATAGATATTTTCCAGGAAAAAAGCAAAGGAATATCAATTTGACAGATTTATGTAAGATAACACGTAATGGAGAGAAGCTCCTAAGAAGGTGTGTGTGTATGAGAGAGAGAAACAGAGAGAAGCATATTTAACAACCTTTAAATGTACATCAATGCTGTGTTACCTCCTCCTGATTTACAGGGAGAACATTCATTTAGAACTATTTGCACAAACTCCAGCACCCAGTTTATAGCATTCCCTGTTTAGAAATAACATAATCAAAGTCCCAGGTTGCCAGGCAGCTGCAGCAATGATAATTCATATTGCGGCTCCAAAAACATGTATCTTTATACACGTTAACGACTGTAAGGACGCAGAAAAAGTCAGTTCAGAAAAATCAGCAGACGGGCTGTATGTGGCCCAGGACAGATTGTAAGTGTTCTTAAAAGATTCTGAGGGAAAGCCGGGATGGCTCAGCGGGTTGAGCGCTCGCTTTGAAGCCCCGAGGACCGAGGATCGAGTCCCGGCTCCGGCCCAGGAGGACCCACGTGCTGAACTGGGGTGTGCTTCCCGAATGCGGTGAGGCCCCCAGTTCAGTTAAAAAAAAAAAACCCCAAAAGATTCTAAGAAAAATCAGCGGGACGTACGTAGAAGTCCCCACTGTAGGAGGTTTCGGAATTCTTACTTTCTCTTAGTCCCTCCTCCCTCCATGGGCTTCGCTGGCCTGTGGAATCTTCCTGTTTAGTTATAAACATTTCAGAGATGGACGTGATTCTCTTGGAGTGGAGGCAGCAGTGACCAGTGAGTGAACTCTGCCCAGCTTCCTACAGAGCCGTGCCGGTCACTTAGTGAGGCTGTTTGGGAGCCAGGTGGGGTCACAAGCCATGGGTGTGACACGGAGGACTCACGCATCACCCTTTCTCTTCTCAAGGACCCCCTGCTGCACCCCCAAAGAGCCCCAGTGACCCTCAGCCCAGCACCCCCAAGTAGGTTCTCTGTCTACACAACTCATCCCTCTCAGGTAATGAGCCGTTGGGGTTGAAGCCTGGGGAGAAACCGGGAGACTTCTCATTTCCCTTTGGCCTTTCACGAGTTTCCTTCCTGGGTGTTCAATGCCTCACTTGACCGTTGGTCCCGATTTTGAACCGTTGGCAGATGGATACAAGTGAGACTGCGAATGAAAACCCTCCGTCTGCTTAATCCTGGCAGAGTCAACGGGGGTCTCCTCATGTCCCTCCATCAATGTAGACCCCGGGACTCGAGAAGGGACAGAGCGGGGTCACACACACAGGGAATGTGTGTGTCCTGCTGCGCGGGAGACACGCAGACAGACGGACAGACAACCGGGGCTGTGCATGCCCAGCCTCGCCCGTCAAATGCGTTTCCTTCTGTGGGAAGAAGTGAACAAAAGTGCACGAAGAAAGGTGGGAATGACCGTTCTTGCCAAGAGGCTAGAGATTCCTGATTTACGCACTGGCAGGGTCTTGGGACGAAGGAGAAACTCGTTTCCAGTACTTATTGTCTGGGTTTCCAGCTGTGTTTCAGGGAGTCCACGTGGCGGGTGAACGAGCTTCTTCATCATGTGAGCGGAAGGGTCTCTTAGGGGCACCAGGAACTGCTCTGAATGGGGTTTACCTAATGACCTAGGCACTGTTGTGCTCGTAACTCATGTGACAGGTGGGGAAAGTGAGGCGAGAGGGGTAAAGTCTCTTGAACACATGTACGCAGGGGCCGGTGACTGCGCCTTCCCCGCCTCCCACTATGTCACCACCTGCTAATGGTGACTCCAGTGCTATGGTGCTCAGCCACCATTTGCTGAAATAGCAGCTGAGGTAAGGCAGTGGGTCGGCTGTGTCTGCAAAGCAGAACCATGCAGAGTGGGTTGTCAGTGCACATGCAGGTCCCGGGGGCGGTGGGGGACCCGCCATGGCCAGCGGTCTGCCGACTCCCTTCTTCTGTGATGGCTCAGCTGGCTACTTGGGACAGCGAGGAAAGTGAAACTGGGGAGCTAAAAAGAGGAATGCAACCTCCCCATCAGAACTACCGAATCGGGATGTCGGAATGAATGAGGCTCCCCTCATGCAGGACCTGTGGGCAGGGCTGAGGCAGCGGGTGGAAAGCAGGACTCACAGACCAACCTCCTTCATGCCAGCCTTCCCACCCCCTCCATACGCTGGGCCCACCAGCCGAGGGTCTCAGCCAAGCTCAGCCTATTTCACGAGCCTTTTTCCCCCTCCCTTCTTCACGTCTGTCGTCCTGCTCATCCTGGGGGGGAAACAGGCTCCCTAGGCTGGGGGGCCCCCAGACAGCCTCCCGCCTCACTGGATGGGGTGTGTGGCCACCCCCCGCTTCCCACGCGGGAGAGCTGCACACTGGGGCGCCGCCGCCTGAGAAGATAGTGCACGGCTCTCTGTCCTCCCTCGGGGGTGGTTCCCAGTGGCTGTGCAGGCATTCCTGAGCGAGTAGGTCCCCGTCAGCGAGAGCAGCAGTGACCCCCCGGTTTGTGTCCCGGTACAAGAAAGGGAAGGCAGAGGTCAGCGAGAGGCGAGGATGTGGGCAGGGCTGCCAGCGTGTGAGATCACCAGCTTCCTCCGACACGCGCCTCATGGGAGGCGCTGTGGGCACTTCCACAAGGGGCCAAGAAGTCAACCCACCCGCTGGAATTTGGGAAGTTTCTGCAGGCGGGGTGCCCAAAGAAATCTGTGCGGCGGAGGATCTGGGTTTCTGGAAGAGATGATCACCACCTGGGCCCTTCGGGAAGCTGCCACGGAGCAGAGACGCAGGGAGACAGGGCTCAGGCCCCTCCGTCTGCTGATCTCCAAGCCCCGGGCTGGCGCTCCTCCTGAGCTGGCTTCTCCACCGGCTCCATCAGAACCACCCCTCGTACTTCTCGGCCTCAGGGACATCGTAGGGACCGTTGACCTGAGGTCCATGATAGCCCCTCCGAAGAAACGTGCTTGCCAGGCGGATCTATAACTGCTGGACCGTCTTTCAAAATGTTAGCGCCCAGCTGGATACAGCACTATCGTCCCTTTCTCTCTGCTCCTTGATTTTCAAAGCACGCGTCTCTTTTGGCCGAGCAGATTATACTCACCTCTTGTGAAAATGGAAGTCTCAGGCATTCTTCTTTTTTCTTTTTTTAAGATTTATTTTATTGTTTGAGAGAAGGTGAGAGAGAGAGAAGGGGGAGGGCCCAGCGCAGTCTCCATAGTTGCACATCATTAGTTGTGACATGGTTGCATTCCGCACAGGTGGAAAGAGCGCTTGCCTTGCAATTGTGAGGCCCAGGGTGCGATTCCCAGGCCTGGCCCGTGCACACGCATGTGCTGAACTGCAGCGCGTGATGGCAGTGAAGGTTCTCGCCTGCCAGGCAGAAGGCCCCCGGTTTGCTTCCCACCCCACACGGCCGCACGGCCACCTGTGCGCAATGAAACCATGTCATGGCTAATGACGTACAACTGTGGAGACCATCCTGGGCCCTCCCCCTTCTCTCTCTCACCTTCTCTCAGAACAATAAAATAAACCTTCACATATATCTTCACTGGACCCCTACAGTATGCACTGGGAACAGAACAGAGAATAACACAGATGACCACTCGTGAACTAGTTACAGCCTAATGGAGATGCAGACATAAACAGCCGAGCCCCAAGGCTGGTAGCGTCCACACGCCAGTGCTTAGCCACCCCCCGCGGTGAGGTCCATGGAGACAGGAAGGTGGCGTCAAGGTCGCCTGGGCTGAGGTGGCGATTCTCATCTACACCCATTCTTTTCCTTTCTCATTCACCTGTGTTTTCCAGTTTCCCATAGTCCGTCCTTTACTCCCCTGAACCATTCACACCTGTCTGTCATTTGCTAGAATGACAATATCATGATGAACTCTTGAGCCAAATGCAAGACACTAAATCCACAGAAAACTGTTACGTTTAATAGTAACTAATCATCACATCACGACTCATGTTTCCAGCAGGAGGGGGGCTTGGATGAGTCGGGCACCAGTGCAGAGAACCCAGGTGCCCTTGGGCACGCACAGGGCCCCAGATTACTCAAGGGTAGCTTGATTCGGGCACAATTAGGCATCCGAAGGGATGGAGTAAACAAATTAGTTGGGGCGTAATTCATTAAAAAACTGTCTTGAACATTAATAGCACTTCAATCAGAGTCTCCAGCCATAAATCCTCACGTGTTTCACAACTGGTTCAGGCTTAGTTGAGCGTTAATAGATTTTTTTTTGTCCATGCAAATGAAGTGCTAATTTATTGCATGTGTAATTGAGCAATTTTCAAATACTTATGTTCATGGAGAGGTTAAGTCGTGCTGAATGGTCTAATGGACCCAGTCATTCGTTCCCTGAAGCAGAACTGAGTTTTATTTTGATACAATAAAGATAGAACTGAAGAACTAGAGATGGTTGTAGTGAATGTGTTACTAGTGTGAAGAAGGGTGGACTTGAAGAGACTTTATGATTGATAGTCACTCTTTGGGGGGCAACAACCCAATTGCTATTTATTTTTTGTTCGTCCTTACCACGCTTTCTTATCCTGCCATTGAAATCAATCAAAATTTTAGGGGACCTTAGGTTCAGAGGAAAGGAGGTGTTGGGGCCTCCGGTGTATAAGCACATATGTCCTAGTTTGATGCCCGATGGCCCGACTTTTCAAAGGGTTAAGTCATCTCTCCTTCAGACTTCTTATCGAGGTTCATTTCTCCCATGAAACTTGCCACCCCGGAGCATGAAACCCCAGCGCGACGATTAAATGCAGTTGTCATTTGTATCGGGAGTATTTTTATGTGGTTTCCTGCACAAAGCTCACTCCACTTCTCCCTCCCTGGGGGAGCATGCCGTGGCCAGCTGCCTTTGGAGGCTTCTTTTGGATGAAGCTGAGAAGGTTTTAGTTGCACACCCTCCACGCAGCTGCCAGAGTGCCTTTTCCCAATGCAGGGGTGACATCAGCCCTTCTTCCAGTCCTTCAAAGGCTTATGGTGGCTACAGGAGAGTTCAGACCCTACTGTGGTCTATGGAGCTCTTCAGAATGCTGGCCACACCCACCTTTCCGATCATGGACACTCTGTCCAGTCTCCCGACTGGCCCCCCAAACCCCCTCACTCTCCCATGCTTTGCAGATGGCGGCTTCTGCTTACACTGGCCTTGTTCCTTCAGTCGGTCGTTCCGTGAATGGTCATCAAGACCATGCCGCCTTCCAGTACTGTCTTAGACCTCCTCCACTCAGTGAGTTTCTGCCAATGTCTCTTACGGGTTTTAACTGTGAGATGTGTCCCCTATACTGATGTAGAAACACGGGGGCCCGATCTGATGTGTAACAAATGGGACACCAGTGTGCCCACCGCTCAGATGAGGAAATGGAAGGGTTCAGCACCTTGGAAAGCCCCTGTGTGCGCGTTTAATGATCGCATCGCCCCCCCCCCCGCCTTTCCCAGAGGGGACCCCACACTGGATTTTGTTTATGACCCTCGTGCGGGTCGTCTGGTTTCGCCACCTAAATGTGTGTCCCTAAAATACGTATTGTTTAGCTTTGTCTGTTTTTGAACTTGATATAAATGGAATCCTCTTCTCTTCCTGGCCCTACTGCCCCTTACTTTTTTTTTGTCAATATGTCATTTGCTGACTTCCATATCGATGCGTGTCGCTCAAGCGTGTTAATCCCCATTGATGTGTGATTTTCCACTGTAGGCGGAAGTCACATGGTATTTGTTCTTCTGTTGATGAATTTCTAGATTTAAAAAAAATGATGGGTGAATTTGTCTGACCCACTTTTGCAATCTAATGAGATGACCCCATAGTTTTCCTCCTTTATTCTTTTAACATGGCAAATTACGTAAATTAACTTTCTAATATTAAAAATTCTTGCATTCCTTCCTGCTTATTCTTCAAGGCTTATTTCAAATATTATCTCCTCTTTGAGGTCTTCTCTGATTTCCTTTCCTCCCTCCTGATTCTTTGCTCCAGAAAAGTTGTTCCCCTCCTCCAACCCCCTATGTCGTCCTGTAGGTATTTTATTATAGACACTGATGTTATATTTTAATGATTTGTGTACATAATACCCCTCCTATAAGAAGAGCTAGTCAAGATAATGCTAGAGTCTTATTCAGGTTCCTTGTTATTTTTGTGCCATTTTGAATTAAATAATTCTGCTTTAACCCCTACTTCTTCAATAGCAGATATGAGTCAGACATCTGCCTTCAACGTTTTTGGTGGCCTGCCTCATATTGGAGGGCATTGTTGGGCCACCAGACTTGCTCTGTGGCCATCAGACCCCTGTGCTCCACTAAGACAAAGGATATCCTTTTGTGGTAATACCAGCTGCTCCTACATCAAATGTATAGCAAAACCATGTATTCCCTCCGCCAGGGTATTTTGAGGATTTATCAAGCATCTATGAGAACTATACTGTTCTAAGCCCTGGGGCTGAGTACAAAGCTTACAGACCAGTAGAACAGATGAAATCAGTACGCAAATTAGAGTGCGAGGCATAGAGCAGTTAGAAGTCACATTATAAACTGCCTTCAAGGGAGAGGTAAGAAGTCCCAGGAAGCCATCGTGAATACGTGATCCATGGCCATACCCAAAAGAAATGCAATAGCGATTCTTGCTACTACAAGTCTCCAAATGTCTGGGATATTGTAAGAGCAACAATGTGTTCCAGCTCATTCATGGGGTTTAGTTACTCAAACTACCTTTTTATAATAGACGTTGGTTGCGTGGCCTTGGAGGTGGTTCTCTCAAGGGCTAAGTATGAGGAAGTTCTAGGAATACCTTAGATCCCTAAGGGAGGGCTGCCTTTACGGCTAGTAAACGTCCCCAGATTTGGGAGTGGCAGTCCATCTTTTGACAATACTCGACAGTTAGGGCTACACCTAGAGGACCGTGTACCTGGCATCAGGGACAGTAGTCCAGGTGAGGGAGGGATTGTCCTCTCTCGTAATGAACTTTTCCCCATAAGCGAGAAGGTAGTCTCTCTTTTCTAGTCCTGGGAACGCCTGCAGGCCCTTCTCAGGGTGTGTGCAGCGGGGGCAGGGGAGGTCATGCAGCCTCCACACACTGCAGGGAAGCCGGCAAATCCACAGCCCAGCGCCCTCCCCACCCTCCTTGACAATCAAATCCTGAAAAAAAGAAAATCTTGCTGCTTGATTTCTTGCCGGAATAATGAAAACCACCTGGGCCCCTGCTTGACAATTTCCTTTGGCAAAGGAGACAAGCCAAGTTTAAAAATCACACAATTTGACCTTTCCAAAAGCCGAAGTCTTTTCCTCACCAAAGTCATTCATTTGAGCCTGTAATTTGTAAATGGAAGGAGCCAAGTGATTATTCCTTTCAAAGCCTTTCGGATGGAGTCAGGATCACCCTCTTGGCTCCAAGTCCCCTGTTCAAGGACCCACTAGCCCCATTCCACAGGGTCTTTGGACCATGTGTATTGTGCAAAAGCAGTACGAGTAGCAAAGCTATTACTTCCTGAGTCCAGACAGCCCCGACTTAACGCTGTCTCGACTCACACGCCTTTTAATTTGTGGTGGTATGAAAGCAATGTGCCTTCGTCGAAGCTGTACTGCAGATTTAGAATTCTGATCTTTTCCTGGGCTAACAATATGTGGTCCAATATTTTTGCATTCTGCTGGGCATGGGGCTCGTTCCAGAAATCAGCCAAAGGAGCTTGACTCCCAATTTCCTTTGTCACAGTGGCCTGGAGCACGCAGAAGCGGGTGGCAGAGATTGATAGCCACGCTTGACTTACCACTGGTAATGGAGCTGGTAAGGGACAAAGTTGTTAGCAAGCAGAGTTTGACTCCTGGGCCTCACTACCGCATCTCCACTCAATGGGGGTGCCTCTCTGTCCCAGTGAGGGACCCCTCACCCCCTCTGCGGGCGCCCTGTACTTTTGCGCTGCCCAGGAATGCCCAGTGCCTGCCCCACCCTCCTGGCTGTACCATTGTGAGAGCCCCCAGTTTGCTGCACCTCACTGAACTACCCACACCAGAGCTGACCGTCCTCGGGGGTCACCCCTTCACATTCTGCTCCGTGGGAAGGCCTGTGCTCGCATAGGTCAAATTAGAATCGTGATATCTAACAATGGTTACACAATACGGGAGAATTCCTACCCTTCCCAACTTTGTCAGTACTTGTGTTGTCCGATTTAAAGATTTCTGGCCATCGGGTGGGTGTTTAATGGTGGATCACTGTAATTTTAATTTGCCCTCCCTGATTCCTAATAAGGTTGAGTATCTTCTCATGTGTGTTAGTGATTATCTCTGGTTCCTGTCGTTTGCCTATTTTCTGCCATAGCACTGCTTATTATTTTTTTGTTAATCAATTCATAGGAATTCTTTATAAACTCTGGATTGTACGGTTCTGCAAAGATTTTCTCGGGGCACCATTTATCAACCCCCCGCTGACCTGCAGTGTCCCCTTGGTCATATAACAAGTGTCTAGCTATGTGTGAGGCTGTCCCTGGGCTCTCGGTCCTAGTGCTAATACCAGACTGTCTTAATTACTAAGTACTTTGCTGGTTTTCTTTACAGTAGTATGTTTCTTTTCCATTATATTAATTTCTGCTCTTTACTATGACCCTCCTTCTCCTTCCTTTGGTTTCCTTCGCTGGTTTTTCTCCTCTTACGATGGTGACTTAACGATGTTCACCGTTTCTTGTTCTATACCACAAGCACTTAACTCTACTTACTAAGTACTGCGTTGTGTGTACCCTCACGTTTTGATCATGACTATTTTTGCGATCATTAGTCCAAAATATTTCCTAGTTTCCATGTTAATTACTTTTGGAACCATGGGTTATTTAGAAGTATTTACTAATTGCCAAGGGTATTTGGAATAGGGTTGCTCCTTTTTGAGGCTTGATTTTAAGCTTCATTATGGAGTAAAGAGTATCTGGGCTAATCTGACCCAATTATTGGAGGGTGGAGTGTAATATTATTATCAGTCTTTTCAGAGGACTGTCCCATCCCCAGTGCTGGCTGGTCTTTCACTGTGCCTCCTTGAGTAGAAATTATTTCCAGTCCATGAGTTTGTCTCCCCCCAAGCCCCCACCCCACCACACTCCTGGTCTGTGGCTTGGAAACCCCTCTAGGCATTGAGCTCCGAAGGGCTCACCTCATTTGCAACTCTTCTCTCAAAGATTACTCTGCTCTGTTGCTGTCCCGTCTCCATAGCCCATTTTTCTTTTAATACGTTGTTTGGTTTTCTAGTTATTTAAAGCTGGAGAGTTGGTCTTGTTCCTGTGTTTCCAGCATGGTCAGAAGCAGACATTTGGTTGTTCCTGATCATTTAAAAAAAAATGTCTTTAAACCTCTTAATTTCCTTAAATGTGTTGATCAACTTTGTGTTGTTTATAATCCATGTTTGAACCTCTCTTTCTGCCATCTGTTCTTTCTGCTGAGTCTGCTGGGTGGTGCCCTGTTTCTTTGTGTTTATTTTTGCCCCCGGGGTACTCAGCCTCGTTGGCTTTTTATTTGTGAGAATCCTTGAGGACCTGGGATTCAGATGGTTTACTTCAGCGTTTGTATTTACTTCCGCTGGGGGCCTGGGATCTCTACCAGCTGAGGGTCCTGTGCATTACAGTCTCAGCCAGAACTACTTGGGACCACCCAGGTGTTAAGAATTAAAGCGGCAAACCTACATTAGTCCAGCCTGTGGTTCCAAAGTCTCCCGATAATGTGTTTCTCCTCTGCTCAGTGCCATATTTCCAGTCATGTCTTGTAGACGTGGAAGGTGGTAGGGAGTAGTGTTGAGGGGCATTTCCTATTAAAATCCTCATGTGGGGCAGGTTTCGGGCTCTGTCTTCTGTTTTCCACGCCCTTTGAGACCATATAAAATTAAGCTGATCATTACCTGGTTTGGCCAATGTCTTCAGGGTAAAAGCAAACTTCAGTGTTCTACTTACTTCTCTTGAGTTGCAAATTCATTTATTTTATGGCCTGAAAATTTCTTACTGTTTTTTACAAGCTCAGAAATGCATTTAATAAGATTTGCGAGACTCTTTTATCCACAGTGTTTAATTATACTCAATAAGAAGTCCTTTTTAGGTAACTAGACTACCATATTGCTTTTTGCTACTTTTCTTTATTTTTCTGTTATACATCTCTCCCTGTTCTAAATTATAACTAAGGGAATCATACAATTTCTTATCCAAATCTAGACACTTGTGAGAGTGAAAAGGGGTACTTAATATTATTAATTTTTGATAAATCCTTTTATATTAGTGGACCTACAAAATAATTCTATTCAAAAATTACCTTCAAAAATAAAAAATTTCTTATTAAAAAATCCAGGTGCACCAAAGTAAAAAAAATTTATTTTCTTTATTTAAATTAAAATTAAATAAGTAGAAAAAAAAATAAAACCTGATTCTGGATGGTGAGCTCATGATGCAACACATAAATAATGTAGAATTATGTACACCTAGAACCTATGTAATTTTACTAACCAGTGTCACTCCAATAAATGTAATTTTAAAATGAAATAAAACATAAAATAAATAAGAGTAATTATTCTTAAGACACCTTTATGCAATTTAATCATCTTCAGCTAATATCATGTTAATGGTATTTTTCTTAGGACTATTTTTTTCTAGTATATCTTAGAACCTCAGCCTTTTTCTTCTTCAGCCATCTAACTGCTTACCTAGTTATGTAGATGTGTGTGCATGTGTGTGCATATAAAACTACTTATTTCAATAACTATAGTTTCTATTTCTTGTGCACTATCACAGTCTGGTTGAAAATAATTAAGATTTTAGGTATACTACAACCAACTACAAATTCATTTCAGTGGAATAACTTTCTCAATTCAGTCAGAATATGATGTGGTAGAGTTTCAAAAGATTTTCCCCCAAGTCAGCTTCCAGAACATAATGATAGAATTTCACCATTTCACCTTTACACTGTTTCTTGCTCTCTAATATTCATTTAGTCACCTCCTTGCTTTTGCAGAGATATATGTGCGGGCCCTCCCTATTTGTGAGTTTTATTTAATTACTGCAATTTCTTACAAGCTTCAGAAGCTGAGATTTTTGCTTCATTTGTTGAACACTTGATTATGGATTTGTAGCTGATTTTGAACAAAGCGCAATCAAATTTTAGAAAACCCGTTTTCAAAACTCCAAGACTTTAAAGTATACTTTGAAGTTAAAAACTGTTTAATGTCAGCAATTTCGTATTGTTTAAGCTCAATCTTTAAAGTCTCAGGCATTTCTCTTACCCAGTTGATGACAGGTAGCAAAGAGAGGGCTATACTCTCCTGGAGAAATACTGTTTTTTTAATTTAAGACGAGCTCCATCACAAAATTTTTGTCATTCAGTGTCTCTAACTCTGTATGTGTAAAGTTTGCAAATTTGGACAGCGATAGCTTGTAGATCTCTCTGTGTAGAAATAGAACTGCGTTTGAGCATAATTACGAGCGATGTGTGTGCAGTAACCAATTTCAGCACAAGTTTATCCATGTAGTAGGGAGCAGGATGTCTCAACGTGTGAATTCTCTCTACTGCACATACCGCACATGCTTCTAGAAGAGACCATGGAAGTTGAAAGTAAAAGTTTGCCCAACTCTCCCCATCTTATTTTTTTAAGTCTGAACAATAATATTTTGTTTTAAAAAGTGAACAATCTGGGACAAAATAAATGAGGTGTGATAATAGGCCTAACCTGAAACTCTCCGGAGCGAAACAGGACCATCGTTAGCCTAATTAGAGCCTACAGAGCAGGGCTCACATCTCATTTCTGTTTGCAATTCCAGGGCTAACAAATCCTGGGTTCTTAGTACCTGCTGTTGGGTAGCCACCTCCCCACCCCCACATAACATATTTGTTTGAAAAAGACTTTCTGTGTAGAGGGGAGAACCCCGAAACAACTGGAATGAACTTATGGAAGGCGGGCCTCTTGTAGCATAAGCTTCCCCCGCTAGGTGAGTGTTCTAGGAACCCATCTGCATCCGTGGACCGGCTGACATTGTGAGAGGCTGTGTCAGCTTCAGGGAATGTTTTTTGGAGACACTTTCAATGTGTTTGTCCATTTCACGATGGGTGATTGACACGAACCATGTGCGGCATGACCATGCATCTGCCCACACTGCGCTGAGTGTTCAGCAGTTTTTTGACCAAAAATGGCATGACCCCCATGACCCACCCTCCTTATTTACCCAATCTCACCCCGAGCGACTTTTTTTTTTTTCCTGGATGAAAAAAGTCTTCAAAGCGGTTCTGACTGTACCTCTTTACACAAGAGAAGATGCTCAACCTCATTAGCTATTAGAGAAGGTCCAATATGACCACAGTGAAACACCACTTCACGTGCATTGATCAAAACCAGAATATAAGTGTTGGCAAGGAGGTGGAGAAGTTGGAACTCTTGTGCATTGCTGGTGAGAATGTCAAATGGGGTGGGTAGCTGCTCTGTCAGATGGTCTGGCAGTTCCTCAAAAAGGTAATCATAGAATTTCTGCCCCATTATCCAGCAGTTCCACACTCAGGTACACACTCAACAGAACTGAAAGCAGCAACTTAAACAGACATTTGTACACCCCCGTTCATAGCCGCCTTCTTCGCAGTAGCCAATGAAGAGAAACAATGTGTGTCCATCAATCGATGATCAGAAAACAAAATGTGGTGGAGCCATACACTGCATCTTATTTAGCTGAACCATGCATGTAAAAGTGGTGAAAACAGTACATTTTAGGTTATAGATACAATAAAAAAGACAAAGAGGAAGGGATGGTGATTTCTGTGGACACAAGTTCCTGGGAATTTCTACTGCTGTTAGAACTGCCCTTTTTCTTCTCGAAGAATTAGTGAGTTAGTGGATTGAGCTGGGCATGGAAGAATTTCCGTAGACAGATGTCAGAGTAGAGAGCATGTCGTGCTGAAAATCTGGGATGAACCCAGACATAGGAGAGACACCACAGCCACACTTGTTCAAGGAGCGGCGAGCCGAGTGGTTATACCCGAGTCCACAGTGCGGGGCGGGATCTGTTCCGCAGCTTCCTCCTCTGGGCCCAGCTCCAGGCCCAAAGCCACCCAATCATCTTTAGTGTCACCCTTCATATGATGAGCAGGACTCCCACACTGTCAGTCAATGAGATGACAAATGGATCAGAGCCACGGTCAGGTAGGTCTGTAGTCCACCGGGCAAGCACCCACGGGCCCCCATTTCAGTGACGATAGACCTGGTGACAATGGTGCTTCTCCTATCTTCTAGAAGCCCTTTCAGTGTCCCCAGCTGAGTCTTGGAAAGGCCATTGCTTAGAAGCAGAGGTCAAGGATAGAAGGAGAGGACACAAACGGCTCATCTTGACCTTGACAATGAGAATCCTGGTTTTTAAGCTCCACGCTGCTGACTTCAAAGAAAAGCCATTGGGACCATGGGAGCGAACTCGTTTAATCACCTTATCCACCCTCCCAAGCACTGGTCTGAATCCTCCCGACAGGGCGATATCCTCCACTGCTGGCCTGGCCCAATAAGCCAGCTTATGTCTTCTTTCTCGGAAGGTTCTTGTACCACACAAGGGTGCCCAGTGCTACGCAGTCTGACTGAGCAGAGAGATTAGACAGACCTTTTGTGTGTATGAGATCAGAGCACAGTCAGGTGAATGCAAATGAAAGGACAGTGCAGGGCTCGTCTTTGCATTTTCTCTGTTTATTTTATGTCAACAGAGAGAAAGCATGGAATTGGCTCAATAGAACTCCGGCAACTAGAAATAGTCATGATTGAAATCCAGTGAAATCACCAAGCCTGGACCCTGTGTCAAATGTTAGTTAACCTCTTTCCAGCATTCACAAGAAATGTGTAAGAGGGACTCACCTGCGTTCCCAGAGCTGGAAAATGAAAGCCCCATCATTTACCCCGTACCCACGGGGCTCTGTCGTCCCAGCGTTTCGCTTAGAGAGTAGGTGAAAAAAGTAAATTAAGACCCTTCCAGATGTTTCCCTACCTTATTTTATTTCTTTATTTTTATAATTTCATTTCCTTTGAAAGCAACTTGAAATATGCTTGCAGATCTTCAAAGCCCAGATTCTACACAGTTCTAACGTCAACCCCAAAAGGGTGATCACAGACCAAGCTGTTGAAAGAGGCGCCATCAAAATGTCACAAACATAAGCTTCTTGCATGGTTTTTCATTTTTGTTTTAAACTGAAACAAGCATGAAGCCTCATGGAAGAGCATAGGAACGTTTTGAAGATGTAAGTGTATCACTCAGGTGACGCGGGAGGGGAGGGTTGGTATGTGTAGTGGAAACACAGTGGGGAAGATGCTCGAGAAGGCAGTAGGCAAGCTTTGGGTCCCATTATGTCAAGAGTTCCACTCGCAATCATTTCTTTTTTAATCTGGAGAATTCTTTCAAAGTCCCTGGAGAAGGACAGGGTGAGCAGAAGTTAGAGGAGAAGCTCTGGGTTACCGTGACAACAGGACCTTTAACTCCATCCCTGTCATCCATCAGTTACTGCAGAGACGTCTGACATTGGAATGAACAAGGCTCCTAAACCTGAGGGTGATTTAAAGTTGAAGAACAGCTCAAGTTTCTAAATAGCACAATGAGCTCATCTTTACTCAAAAGGTGTGTCATGGTGACAGAGCGACATCATTGAACATCTCCTTATCGCTCTCCCAGCGAAGCTGTCATAAGCCACTTCTCTACAATAGGTGACAGGGCTAGAGAAAGGTCTATTGCAATGCATCGATCATTAATGATGATGGCTGGGGCCAAAGAAATTTTAAAAAGGGGGTGAAATTTCAAGCGCCATGAAAACTGTCAGAGTAGTATTTATAGTCTAAATTGTAGCCATGCTATAAACATGATTATTGCTCCTAATCTGGTCCTGCAGGGGGATTAGATAACGAACCTGCCTCTGTTACAGACCTGATGTTTAGTAAGTGCAGAGTCCTTAAGCACCCCTTCACAGCATCTTAAACTTCTTTAGTGTATTTAGTTTTTGACAGTCTATTAATGCAGGGGAAACTTATCATTTTCTGTTTGTCTGTAAGGTCTACTAATTTGTCCTCTATGTTGTTTTGTTTTGTTTTGCTTTGTTTCATCAAAGTGATGACATTCCCAGCTCCTGGTTATGCTAAACTAAGTAAAAATAAATACAGGTTTGTTTGTTTTTTTCCCTTCTGTCCTTGAGCTATCAAGTTCTAAACTTTGTCAGAGTTACTATAAAAAAGGTCAAAATAAAAAGAAAGATCAAAATAGAAGTGCAGCTCCTGCCTCCAAGGTTCTTAGGATCTTGTTGACAGGATGTCCCTGGAATGAACCAAACTGTGAGGTTTGCACCCAGATTACCAAATCTGCCCACAGTTTCTGACACCAGCTGCAAAGAGTTAGGGTCCAACTATAACGCCAGAAGGAAGACCGCACACAAGACCACTCTCACTTCCGAGGCCAACGGCAAAATCAGAAGGTTCCCCAGACCAACCTGAGATGTGTTAATTCACGAGGTCTCACAGAGAAAGGACACAGACTATTAATCAGATCAGCCGAAGGAAGAGATGCCTAGGGCAGCGTGGGGGAGGGTTCTGCACGTGGAGCTTCTGTTGTCTGCTGTCATGGAGTCAGAATGTGTGACCCTCTGCGTGTTGACGTGTGACAATACGAGTATGCACTGAATATCCCACCAGGAAGCTCACCTATACTTCAAAAATGCAGAGTTTTTACTGGTGCTTCATTAAGTATCGATTCATTGATTTCCCACATGGTTGAAGCTGTTCTCCAGGTTGACTGATACTTCATGATCCAAAGCCCTTGACCTAAGTCACGTGGTTGATCTGTCTGGCATGGCCAGTCCTAAGCAAAGATACTGCTACAGGTACATAGATTACCTCAGAAGCTGAGGGCACAGGCTAGACCTCCCTTGGGGCAAGGTCTTTACTACACAAGATCTGAGACTAGTCTGAGCAGAGAGGAAGCATTAGATTGTGTAGGAGGAGAGGTGGGCTTAGTGTGACCTTGGACAATCAACCAAATATTTGAACAGGGATGGAAGAAACACAGGATATTCTCCAGAAAGAGAAGCTTTAAGGAGGAGATGGTAAATGTCTTTGAAAATGTGAAGGGCTAGTATATGCCAAAGGATTATTCTTACCTGTGTGCCTTGAGAAAACAGTGTGAGTGCCCATGGGTTAGAAGTATAAAAAAGGTGTAAGTTCAATATAAGAAAAAACTTCTAATAATTGAGGCTATTCAAAAATATTATACAGGCTCTCCTGGGAGATGGTAAATTTTTAGTCGAGCAAAATGTTCTGGCAGAAAACAGATTACCTGTTGCATATAACAGCTATCCTTTTATTTAAAAATGCAATGACCCCTAAGAAGCCTTACCCCTCTAATAATACTCTGTGGCTCTAAAAATATTTTTCAACCTTGACTCAGCATTGTGTCTTGGAAACAGCGGACTTACTATATTGTGATTCTTTTTATGTGAATTTTCTTTAAAGAGTCTTATGTCATACCTGGGTGCTACCATCTTGAACTAGATGTTCATTTGTCTTAGAACTTAGATTTTGGAATATCAAGAGTAATTCAGATTCTGCTGATTCTGAGTGATCGGCAGCCTAGCCCGCGGTGATTCATTCCCTTGCTCTAGATAAGAAGGAATGAGTTATTCAGCAAGTAAATAACATAAACGAGTTTTCATGCAACACCTTTAATTTATATATGAAATGAACCCTCCAGCCTCCAGGGGTCTTTCCTTACCGTGTGCTACGTTAGCTGTGTCTGTCTGTCATTTGCTTTAAGGAATAATATCATGACGTGTGTTCGCATGTCTGCCTCCCTCACTGGAGGGCGGGCGCCCTGAATCACCCTCAGTCACCCCTCCCTGCACGTTCTTGGCCCCACATGGTGCCTTACGGAGGGTCAGAGCTCACCAAGCGCTTCCCGAGTGAGCAGCCACAGACACGAATGAGTTGACGAGTGAGTGAGCATGGGTGTCCTCACAGCCCCTTAATAGTAGGAGCTCTGATTCTGCAGAAGTAGGAAGTGACCGGGGCAGTCCCCATAGCTGTGGCCGCCACTCGAGTGATTGCTTAGCCCAGCCTTTGTGCCCCTGCCTGTTTCCACGGGACAGGCGTTTGCTTTCCCTCCATGAAGCATCTGAACCAAAAGAGAGACAACACAGACGAAAGCTGTCAAGTCAGAGAGAAGGTGACCGAGTGGGGAGGAGGCTAAGACACACCTCTGCTCTGTGGTGACTCTGTGTCTGGGGTGATAGCACGCTGTCATTACTCTATGGTGCAGGTCAGCAAACTTTTTTGTGAAGGACCAGCTGGTAAGTATTGGTGGCTTTATGGGCCCCGTGGGCTGTCACAGCTACTCAATTCTGCTGCTGTCATGTGAAAGCCACCAAGGGCCATAAGTTAACGAGTAGATGTGGCCGAGTTCCAATAAAACTTTATTAAAAAAAACAGGCAGCGGGCTGCATTTGGCCTGCAGCGCCTCCTTTGTTGCTCTTCTATGATTTTTTGATTCATCATCCTGTTCTTTTGGTGTTCTCTTCCTATGTTGAGGAAAAGGTGGACTTATTTTCAAGAGGGAGACATTTCCCCAAAAGTCACTTTCAAAGGTGTGTGCGGTTGGGGTGGGAGGGAGGTGGAATGCAGGTGGATGAAACATGGCTGTTTGAAGGAGTGGTACGGTCCTTCCCAGACACCAGTGGGCTCTGCTCTTGTCACCAGTGCCCTCCTGCCCCTGCCCAAGCTTTTCTGCACACCTATGGCCCTCCTGCATGGCCCCCAAGTCTCTAAATCCCCCCTCAGCCCAGCCCTGGGGCTCGGGGACCAGTAGCTCTCGCACCTGCATGAGAATTCCTCTCGCCTCAGTCTTGCTACAAAAGAGCAGACTGAGTCTGGGCTGACCTTGCCCTAGAAACTTGTCAATCTTTTTATGTCCCTACCGAACACACCAAGTTAAACCAACTGCTCACAGCCTTCAGTACGCAACCCCTGTTTCACCTTTCGTACTCAACTTCATTGTCTTTGCAGTAAGTTAAAGGATAGTCATGAGGTGGAAAACATCCTAGCTTTCTAGCCACCACGTCTCACTCCCATCAAGAGGTACTTTTCAGGGCCTAGAGGAACCCAGGTGACAGAATCCTGCCGGCGGTTTCAGTGGCTTTCTGTAAAGAAAGCTGAGATGCAGGTTGCCAAGCAACACACATGCCCTGGCCGCTTCCCACAATGTGGATTAAAAAAAAAAAAAAAAGTTGGATGATTGAGTCGTGAACGGGGAGTTGTGGCAATACACAGGGCAGGCATATAATAATACGACATCCATTCTTCTGTCTTTGGTATGTTTTCCTGAGAACCGAGACAGGGTCACATGGGGGCAATAAATGGGTTGTGCAACTGAGTAAGACAGCGGGAGACTCGTCACAGGACAGTCGGTCCCCATTGCGGGCGGGTCCCATACGTGCAGGTTGCTCACTCACATTCACTCGTAACCCCACAGTCAGTCCTTGTGGCCTGTGTACCGGCGTTCACAGACGTGTGCGGAGGTGAAAACCCCGAGGGGCCCCTGCACACGCTCCCGGCGGAGGCTGAACGAGGCGATGCTCTGTCCTCTTAGGTCATTTCTCTTCCTGTGAACGTGTCCTTTTTACAGTCTGTTTAGTGCCTTAGCCCAGATTTTGCAGTTGTCAGCTTTTGGTTGGTGATTCCCCTGCTTCAAACGGGCCTCAGGTACAGTGTGGAGGTGCCGTGTCGTGTGACGTGCCTCACGGAGAAAGTCCGTGTGCTAGATATGCTTCGGTTGGGCGTGTTGCAGTGCTGTTGTGTGAGTTCAAGGTTAGTGAATCGACCCCATGGTGCATCCCCCACAAAAAGGAAGAGGAATGCACTGCTCTCAACTAGAGGAGGCTGCTCTAGAAAGCGCTAAGGTAACGTTTGGGGTGCAGGAGGAAGCAATGGAACAAAGGCCGTATCTGTGGACGACTGATTGAAGTTAAAAAATGTAACGAACAGTGCGGTTGTGAGGCTGACAGCCATAGAAATCTATGGTCATGTGACCCAGGGGCCGGGAAACGTTCCACTATTCCCAGCTAGCGTGTGATGATAAAGAAACCGTGCACAGAATCCACTATTTGTAAGCACTATACAGAAGGTACCTTGAAGCAGAAACACATAGGACACAAGGTGATGTGTTGATCAACTGACAAAACGTTGTGACCAGAGCAATGGCTCCTAGTCCCCTCATTCAGTGTGTATGGACACTTAACAGAATGCGGCGGCCACGAATAGTGAGAACTGGTTATATGTGGGCACAGCGTCACCCAGCACTGCACGTATTGAAGATGGAGCCCCGGGCTCAGGCAGGTGCGCAGTGTCTCCGCTACAAATGTCTGGTCGCCAGCTCTGCTGGTGTCTGTGACGTCCCCACTGGATGTCATTTGAAAGGAGCTAAAAGTTCAGAGCCAGGTCTCCAGACCCCACCCCGTTCCCTTTCCCTCTTCATTTGGGGTGCTACCACAGAGCACCACAGATTGGCACGGCTTAAGCAGCAGAAATAGATTTCTCCAAGTTCTGGAGGCTGAGATGCCAAGATCAAGGCCCTGGCAGGTTCGGTGTCCCACCCCCGTGGTTCACAGATGGCTATCTTGTCATAACCTCACAAGGTGGGCCAGGTGGGGGACTCTCTGGGGTCCCCTTTATATGTAAAGGCACTATCCGGTTCAAGAGGGCTCCACTCTTGTGACCTAGTCCCTTCCCAGAGGCCGGCCTCCTGATACCGTCACATCGGGGGGTAGGATTTCACCACACGAACATGGAGAAGACGTAAATGTTCAGCCACAATACTCTCTTCGACCACTTTTACCACTGGTTACCTTGCTTGAAGGGAAACTTTGATTTTATTTATATATATATATATATATATATATATATATATATATATATATACACACACACACACACATTTTTTTTTAAGATGTATTTTATTGTTTGAGAAATGAGAAAGAGAGAAGGGGGACGGCCCAGAGCAGTCGCCATGGTTGCACGCCACCCGTTTTCCACATGGTTTCCTTCCACACAGGTGGGCGGGGGCCGCGCAGGGCGGGGACTGGGCTGGGGGCCTCCCGCATGGGAAGGAGGTCCCCGTGCAGCATGTGGGTCCACACGGGCCGGGGCTGGGATTCGATCCTCGGTCCCCGGGGCTGCAAAGCGAGCGTGTAACCCGCCGAGCCGTCCGGCTCCCCCCAGGTCCATTTTTAAAGAGCGTAGAAACGCAGTCTCTGAACACCTGGGCCTCGTTACCACAGCGCCTGCCAAGGCCCCAGAGGAGGCCTTTCTAGAAAGTTCTGTGCTCAGTTTGCTGACTGCACAAGTGTTGTGTCTCTGTCTGTGCTCTGTCATCTATCGTCAGGGACATGAATCCCTTCATTACTGCTTGGGGCAAATATGAGCGTGAAGAGACTAGTAATACAGTGACGGTGACTCCTTGGCCAAAGGAACGTGGCATGTGTTATACACATGTGGTGCAAGGTCACAGCTGGGGACGTCCTTCCTGTGGCAGGGACGGCCTGTACCCAGAACCCCCAGATGAGGACAGCGGGTACCGACACCGAGCCGAATGGCCGCTACAAAGCGTTCCTCTCTGTTTCCGGGTCTCGTCTTGTGCAATAGCGTATGCGTGTGCACAGACACACAGGCACACCTGTCACAGCCAGGGCCGGAGTGCCAAGGGGGGTGTTCGCATGAATTCCATCCTAGACGTGCTTGCTCCACTGCCAAGTGCAAGTAGCCCTGTGCCACACAATGACGTGACTTGGTATGTGGTTAAAAAACTGAAAACACGCGCACAAAACAGAACACTGCCCACACCGAAGAGCCACGCACAGGCCCGGGGCCCCTCCGGACGGGCCCCGGGCCCCGCGGCCGGCTCACACAGCCCCCACCCGCTTTGGCAGAGAGAGCAAGCTGACCATGCTGCTGCGGGAGTCCCTGGGGAACATGAACTGTCGCACCACCATGATCGCGCACATCTCGGCGGCGGCCGGCAACTACGCCGAGACGCTGTCCACCATCCAGATCGCCTCGCGCGTCCTGAGGATGAAGAAGAAGAAGACGAAGGTAGGGCGCCCTCCGCAGGGGGCGCTGATGGGCTCACGTGGGCCCCGGGCCGCGTTGGTGCTGGGGTCGGTCAAGGTCACGTCCTTCCATCGGCCGAGCCCAGAGAGGACTGCGCACCTCCTGCTCGCGTGACCCCGCTTCCCCTGCGTTTCCGGGAGGCGCTTTGGGGCTGCTGGGTTTTGCCACGTTCTCACGGCGGGTTTGGGGGGGATGCTAAGCGTCGGCTTGAAGCCAGCGGGCTGTTTCCAGGCAGCAGCCAAGCCAGGACAGGGGTGGCGCGGCGAGAAGGTTTGAGGAGATAACCGTGACGGTGGTCGCTGTGATCTAGGGCTGGCTGGGGACGTGTGGGGCCTCCTGTCCTCTTCTTTTGGTAGCTTTTCTTGGTAGGAAACAAGTCTTTCCAACCAGAGTTCTGTGATACAAGGTGCCAAGGACGGCTTGGGTGTGCCACGTTGGTGACCCCTTAGGCGATCAGACAGGCCCTCGGCGGGTCCCCTGCTTTCATGAGCAGCCTGTTTTCCTCATGTGCCACATAGGGGCCATGGAGCTGGGGACACCGGCCTGGCATACCCGTATGCAGGCAGCCAACCAGGGATGTGCAGAGCCTGTCTCATGTCCACGGGCCGGGCTCCCTGGATGGGGGACTGTCTCGGAAGGCCACCCCGCTCACTGCTCTCCTGTCACCCCCAGTACACGTCAAGCTCCTCTGGGGGAGAGAGCTCCTGCGAGGAGGGCAGAATGCGCCGGCCCACGCAGCTGAGGCCCTTCCACGCCACCAGGGCCGCAGGGGAGGCGGACTTCGCGATCCAGCCGCTGTCCAGCGACCCTGACTACTCCTCCAGCAGCGAGCAGTCCTGCGACACGGTCATCTACATCGGGCCCAACGGCGCGGCCCTCTCGGACAAGGAGCTCACCGACAACGAGGGCCCCCCGGACTTTGTCCCCATCGTGCCGGCCCTGCAGAAGACCCGGGGCGACAGCCGGGCGGCGGAGGCCGGCGAGGCCACGGCCAGCAAGCCGGAGGGGGACTGCCTGAAGTGCAACACCTTCGCCGAGCTGCAGGAGCGGCTGGATTGCATCGACGGCAGCGAGGAGCCCAGCCGGTTCCCTTTCGAAGAGCTGCCTGCCGCCTCCCCGTTTGGGGCGGAGCAGGCCAGCCGGTGCCCCCCGATAAGCCACGCGGCGGGGCCGGGCCCGCTCTGTGAGTCTGACAAGGAAGACAACGGGTCAGACGGCTTGCTGAGCGACAGAGGAGGCACCGCCGACCCGCCGGCCTCCAGGAGGCTGGGACCCGACTCGCCCGTGTCCGCACCCCCTCCAGCTGGCAGCCCCACGCCCGCCTCCCCCAGGAGTGTTCCTGGTGGCAGCAGCTCCCAGCTGGTGCACAGCCCCAGCCTCCAGAGCAGCCGAGAGAGCCTGCACTCGGGCGGGCTGGTGGAGGGCAAGCCCCGGCCGCTGGGCTCCCCGCGCCTGGGTGTGGCCAGCTTGTCCAGGACCCCCGATTACAAGCTGGCCGGCTCCCCTTCGCAGCGGTGCAAAGTCTACACCCAGAAGGGCGTCCTGCCTGCGCCCCCCGGGGGCAAGGACTCGGGCGCAGCGCCCGGTGAGCCCCCGCGGCAGCCCGAGGTGCGCACCCCACCCGTGGGAATGAGCCCCCGGGTTCTGAAGAAGTCCATGTCGGCCGGGAGCAAAGGGTTCCCCGACACCCCTGCGGATGGTGAGCGCTGGGCAGCGTCATCTCCGGAGTCGGCGAGGGAGCCGGTGAGCACCACCATGGTGACGGTGCAGCAGCCGCTGGAGCTGAACGGCGAGGACGAGCTGGTGTTCACGCTGGTGGAGGAGCTGACCATCAGCGGGGTCCTGGACGGCGGCCGCCCCACCAGCATCATCAGCTTCAACAGCGACTGCTCCGTGCAGGCCCTGGCCTCAGGCTCCCGGCCCGTCAGCATCATCGGCAGCATCAGCGAGGACCTGGAGGGCTACTCCGGCGTGGCCCCCGTCTCCGAGGTCAGCATCACGCAGTTCCTGCCCCTCCCGAAGCGGAGCCTGGACGAGAAGGGCCGGGAGGCCGGGAGCAGGCGCTCCTCCATCAGCTCCTGGCTGAGCGAGATGAGCGCCGGCAGCGACGGCGAGCAGTCTTGCCACAGCTTCATAGCCCAGACGTGTTTCGGGCACGGGGAAGCCATGGCCGACCCCCAGGCCGCCGCCGAGGGGGTCAGCGGCGTCCAGAACACCGCCGTGGTGTGCGGCGAGAAGCCCAAGGCAGGCCCCGATAACGTGTTCATCCTGTCCGACGTGGGGGAAGATTCTTTCGGCAAAGCCGCCCCCATCCAAGGCTGCAAAATATCCGCCCTGGGCAAAGCCACGGTCACCATCTCCAACGCAGCAAACCTGAGTAGCTGCGAAGGGTACATCCCCATGAAGACCAACATCACCGTGTACCCCTGCATTGCCGTGAGCCCCCGGCATGTCCCAGGACCCGCGCCATCCTTGGCCACCGTCAGCTCGGTCTCCAAAGCGGCCCAGTCCCAGGAGAGCAAGGAATCCAGTGCCAAGAAAGAGATGATGTTCGAGGACCCCTGGCTAAAACGAGAAGAGGAGGTGAAGAGAGAGAAGGCTTCTCCCAGTGAAGAAGAGATGAAGTGCGAGCTGGCGCCAGGCCCCGAAAAGCCGGAGGCCAGAGCAGAGAGGGAACAGGACAGGAAGGCCAGCCCCAGCGACAGGCTGAGCAGCAGTAGCGGCAGCGAGGTGTCTCCCTCCCCAGGTGCTGACGCCTTCAGGAGGGTCGTGGACGGCTGCGAGACGGCCCTGCCCAGCCCGGCTGCCCAGATCCCCGCCTATCCCAATAAAGGCTTGAAGGCCAGCAGCCTTCCCAGGGCTTCGCAGAAAGCCAGCCGGCAGGAGGCACTAGACGGCCTCTTCCACCACTACGCCTCTGAGACCCAGGGCGCCCAGCCCTCCAAGGCGACCCTGGAGAGGAAGGTGGCGTCACCCAAGCACTGCGTCCTGGCCCGGCCCAAAGGGACGCCCCCGCTGCCCCCGGTCCGGAAGTCCAGCCTGGACCAGAAGAACCGGGCCAGCCCCCAGCACAGCGCCTGCAGCGGCAGTACCGGCAGCCCCCTGACCCAGCCGGCGCCCTTCTTAGGCAGCTTCCCGGACGAGCCCAGCGGCAGGATGAAGGAGGCCAGCAGCAGCAGCAGCAAGCTGTTCAGTGCCAAGCTGGAGCAGCTGGCCAGCAGGACCAACTCTCTGGGCAGGACGACCGTCAGCCACTACGAATGCCTGTCCCTGGAGCGAGCCGAGAGCCTGTCCTCCGTGAGCGCGCGGTTGCACGCGGGCAAGGACAGCACCATGCCCCGCGCGGGAAGGAGCCAGGCCCGCAGCACTGCCGCCGGGGCCTCGCCCCCCACGGCCGGGGCCTCCCCCAAAGCCGGCCCGTCCAAGATCTCCGCCGTGAGCAAGCTGCTGCTGGCCAACCCCAAAGCCCGCAGCCTGTCCACCTCAGCCACCAAGACGCTCAGCTTCTCCACCAAGTCGCTGCCGCAGTCGGTGGGCCAGAGCCCCGCGGCGGCCCCGGGCGGGAAGCACATGTCGTGGTCCACGCAGTCGCTGAGCAGGAGCCGGGGCCCGGGCCTGGCGGCCAAGCTGCCCCTGCGCGCCGTGAACGGGCGCATCTCCGAGCTGCTGCAGGGCAGCGCGGGGCCCCGGGCCTTGCAGCCGCGGGCCGGGCCCGACGACGAGCGCTCCGGCGGTGGCCCCGACGACAAGCCGGCGGCCGCGGCCCTGCTGCCGTCGCCCTACAGCAAGGTCACGCCGCCACGGAAGCCACACCGCTGCAGCAGCGGCCACGGCAGCGACAACAGCAGCGTGCTGAGCGGGGAGCTGCCGCCGGCCATGGGCAAGACGGCGCTGTTCTACCACAGCGGCGGCAGCAGCGGCTACGAGAGCATGATGCGCGACAGCGAGGCCACCGGGAGCGCGTCCTCCGCGCAGGACTCCATGAGCGAGAACAGCAGCTCCGTGGGCGGGAGGTGCCGGAGCCTCAAGACCCCGAAGAAGCGCTCCACTGCAGGTAGGCGCCGGGGCGCGGGGCGCGGGGAGGCCCAAAGGCAGGACGCGTGGCCGGAACGCCACTGGGGGCCTGTCCCGCGGGTGGTGAGGGGTGTCCAGGCCAGCGGGACTGATGCTCGGTGTCTCCTTTCCTCACAGCCTGTCACCTGTCACCCTCAGCAGGGGACATAGCTATGGAGGGTCTCACTAAAAATCGGAGCTCCTCTTTGGGTGTCAGGAGGCCACAAGGCTGTCTGTGACCTTCGGTCATCAGCCTGGTGACAATGTGGGGTGCTGCTGGCAACTAGGAGCGCCCACTCCACACTTACCAGCTGTGGGGGTAGAACTCCCTGCTCCTGTGGGTTCCCTCACCCCATGCTCAGGTCTGTCTGCTCAGAGACCAAGGACCCAGCCCCGGGGACCAGGACCCAGGGGCTGCACAAGCTGAGATGTGGGGCCAGGGGGCCTCACCCTGAAAATGGGATGAACCCCACCCTGTCTCGTTGAAAGTGAAAGCGGGGAGGCCTGTCTACCACGAACCCTCCACCCCAGCTCCAAACACACTCACTCACGGACCAATGTTTTCACGCCCGCTACCAGGCACTCACACACACGCACACACCCATACACACACACACATGCACACGTGCGTGCACACACCAGCACCTGTCTTACTCATCAGACCCCAGACTCCAGCGGGACTCTGCTGTGTGGTCACGCGTGTTTGCGTGTTACAGGGTCACCCACTCCGATGTAGTGGCTGGAACCTACCAATCCATTTGGTTCTTCCAATATCCTTTACTCTTCGTTTCAAGACCTGCATTCTTTATTGTTGTTTTTTGGTTTGGCTCTTACGCAGGAGTCGAGAGGAAGAAAAACTGTAACGTAAGTGTGTCCTGGCTTCAGTGCCCCCTCCTTTCATAGATGCTGTCATCCTCTGAGGATCCCTCATTAGGTTAGACTATTAAAGGAAAAGGCTGTAAAATCAATGGCTGGGCGAGGGGCCAGGGATGGGCTTCACTATCGCGTGTGGAGGGCACTGGACCTCCGTGAGCGAGCAGCCGCCGTGGATCCGGGGCCCCGGAATGGATAAGGCAGAGGAGACGCGGCCCTTTCCGGTTAGGTGACCTTGTCTTGCTTATGTACCACTATTACTAAGAGACATGCTGGCTGTCAGACCTGATCAGCCTACATCAAAAGCAACTTCTTTAAGAAGAAAAGCCATGAAACTCCTCAAAGGAAAGTCCTGGCGGGATGGCTGGGTGTTACAATTACTAGAGAGGTTTGGGACCGCACGGGAACCAGGCAGCTACCTTTGTTATCACAGATTGCTTCTGAATTTGGAAAACGGGAATGCTCTTGCTGTAAGCGAACATCTATTTTAACAAAATTCAAGAAGATTACCCCTCCCCCCTTCAGGTTCTCAGAGGCGGAGGCTCATCCCAGCGCTGTCCCTCGACACCCCCTCCCCCGCCAGGAAGCCAGCCAACAGCGCCGGGGTCCGCTGGGTGGACGGTCCCTTGCGCAGCGCCCAGAGGGGCCTTGGGGAACCTTTTGAGATTAAAGTCTATGAAATCGATGACGTGGAGCGGCTGCAGCGGCGACGAGGGGGCACTAGCAAGGTGAGCCCCTCTTCCCCCCACACGGGGCAAGTACCCCTCACCCATTCCCGGCAGGCATTGGGACAGTGCCCTGAGTGCGGGAGGGCTGCAGGCCCAGGCGGCTGCCCCCCGCAGGCGTCTGGGGCCGGTGGGAGGCAATGGCTGTGTCCCCAGCTCAGGACCTCAGCAAGCTCCATGTTTCCCGGCCTGAAACACCTTCAAAGAAAGGCTCAAAGACTGGGGCGCTGGTGGACTTGGGGGCTTTGCTGGCTCCAGCTGGGAACGGTGGCTGCCTTCCCGGTGTGAGGCCCACCCTGTGGTTGGGTTGTCTTAGCTGACCGCTCAGGGCCCCCCATGCACCAAACTCCACACTTCCCAGTGAGCAGCTGCTTTTTCCACGGACAGAAGCAGCCCTTGCGGTGGTCGAAGAGGGTGCGTGGACGGGCTTGGGGCGGAGGCTCCTTTCGCCTGCGCTTCGCTCCAGCACCCATGTCTCCTTGCCCTCGCCCTGCCAGGAGGTCATGTGCTTCAACGCGAAGCTGAAGATTCTGGAGCACCGCCAGCAGAGGATCGCTGAGGTCCGGGCCAAGTACGAGTGGCTGATGAAGGAGCTGGAGATGACCAAACAGTACCTGATGCTGGACCCTAACAAGTGGCTCAGCGAATGTAAGGCCCCGCCGGGAGCCCCGCCCTCCCTGCGCCTTGTGTGCGTGCACGAGCCTGCAGCCGGGCTTGCGTGCACAAGCCTGCAGCCGGGCGTGCGTGCACGAGCCTGCAGCGTGCACAAGCCAGGCGTGCGTGCACAAGCCTGCAGCCGGGCGAGCCTGCATGAGCCTGTAGCTGTGCGTGTGTGAACGAGCCTGCAGCCAGGCATGCGTGCACGAGCCTGCAGCTGTGCGTGTGTGAACGAGCCTGCAGCCAGGCATGCGTGCATGATCCTGCAGCTGTGCATGTGTACACGAGTCTGCAGCCAGGTGAGCGTGCACGAGCCTGCAGCGTGCACGAGCCTGCAGCCGGGCGTGCGTGCACGAGCCTGCAGCGTGCACGAGCCTGCAGCCGGGCGAGCCTGCACAAGCCTGCAGCTGTGCGTGTGTGAACGAGCCTGCAGCCAGGCATGCGTGCATGATCCTGCAGCTGTGCATGTGTGCACGAGTCTGCAGCCAGGTGAGCGTGCACGAGCCTGCAGCCTAGCGTGCGTGCACGAGCCTGCAGCTGGGCTTGCGTGCACGAGCCTGGCTGAGACAGATGCATGGGGGAGGGGCGTGGGGAGAGCCGTCCTGAGCCTGCTGTCCAGCTCTGCAGGGGAAGGGGGAACAGAGGGGATCAGTGGGGGCAGCAAAGGGGTGCTGGGCATTGCTCTGGTAAGATTCAGATCTGTCTCAGTCCAACGCACCTGCAAATGAGATTTCCCCACCCCCTGCCTGTGGCAGAAGGTCACCCAGACGTGAAGGCTGTATCATACATACATCTGCTCCCAGGCTACAGAATTGCATTGCATGCGCATCTCGCTGAAATAGACAAGAATTTACAGAGGCCTTAACAGGGTAGAAGACAGCAATCCTAGAAAAAGCCACACCAAGGATCCAGAAAGCAGGAAAAACATTGTTGAGTGAGAAAAAAAGAAAAACACCTTCGCCGTGTTATTTCCATTTAATAGAAAGCCCCGGATGACAGTAACCATCTACTAACAATTCAGAACAATTTTGCTGTCTTTGAAAGATGGATTCAATTGCCTCGTATTTATTTGTCCCTAACCATTCCATTTACCACGAAATAAAGCTCAGATCTGCTCCCAGCTATTGCACTGATCTGGGACCCAGGGTGGGAAGACTTCGTGTGTGGAATGAGATGAGTTATTGCCATTAACATGCCACTCCCTCCCTTTCCCGGGTAGCACTCTGCAGCTCTCTCTCTAGCCCCTCAGCCTTCCCTCTCCTGCATCCTCAGACACCCTTTTTCCTTCTTTCACGAACCCCCGGGCACTTCACAATCTCGGGGTGACCATTCAGGCAGGACCTCCTCATTGTCACTATTTTCATTAAAATTTTATGTTTGGAGAGCGGTTTATGCCTCAGGCACGCTTGAACACTGGCTTTGTCTAACAAAGTCACACTTTGGCCCAGGATGTGAGCAAACTTCCACACCAGCACATACGCGTAGATACATCCAGAAAACACCCTCGCTTCCTCCTTTCCCTTGTGCCTGTCAGGAATCAGTGGGTTTTTGATGCTGAGAAAAGGGACAAACAGAAGGCCCCAGGAGAGGAGAAATACAGATAGATTCCTTAGGATGCATGGAAATACGAATGACCAAGAAAACACAGGGGCAGCAGAAGTAATGCCCCCTTTTTATGCGTGGGCAACACAAAGCTTACGGGTGACTAAGACAACACGGTCGTGTATACTGTACTCCTCACAAAAGGGTGTTACTCCTGCCAGACCCTGTGTACCGGTGAGGCTGCCTGTGGACTGCTCCCTGGGTCATCGGCCACGTGTTGGCCTAGACATACATCTATGGCATCCATATTGTTCTTATTTTTTAATTCTGACGTCACTGCTGAGGTGGTTCCATCACGGAGGCTGCTGTGGTGATGGCAGTGGATTTTCGTTTGTTTTTGTTGCTTCTTAGACGTTAGAGCCTCTTCAGAAGCCCCGCGCCTCCTTCCCCGCGCAGGTCCTTGGTAACCATGTGACCCTGGGCATGTGCCTTGCTCCTCTGGACCTCAGTTACCTCACCTGTGCAAAGAAGTCAGCCTGCAGGGCCATCCTTATGTCTCCATAGCACGTTCTCCAACCACGTCCACCCGCGCTGTTGTGTCGGTTTTGTTTTCCACGTAGGTGGGGCCTCCAGGTCGTGGTTCTCACTTTCATGTTACGTTTCCGGTGTTACGTTTCAGGCCGGCAGGTGTTAGGTCAAACTTGTCCAGCCCACGGCCCACGGCCCAGGACAGCTTTGAATGCAGCCCAACACACACTTGTCCATTTTCTTAAGATCTTAGGAGATGTTTTTGTGACATATACCGTATATATATATTTTTAGCTCATCAGCCCTCATTAGTGTGAGTATATTTTGTGTGCGGCCCAAGACAATTCTTCCAATGGGGCCCAAGGAAGCCAGAGGTTGGACACCCCTGTGCTCCGAGCTGCCCACCTGGGAGTCAAGTCCAGGTCCCCCACCTTGGACTCCAGGGCCGCCCCAGATGTGCCCACGCTGAGCCACCTGCAGCAGCCCAGCCCCCTGCCTGGCCACCACTGGACAAAGCAGGGCCCTGGGGGCCAGGATCAGGTGGCCCGGGAGAACGCTCTTTAGGAGTCGAAGGAAACGCTTTTCAGTCTGCGCAGGGCCGGCAGCTGGTCTCCTGAGCGCAGCAAAGAGCCTTAACCATCAACATAGATGTCACCATCCTCATCTTTTCCCGAATGGCCAGCGAGCATGCGGCACGGAACTGGGAAGTGCCTAGGGACAGGGTCCCGTCTCTCCACCTGCCGAGAGAGGCAGCTGCGCAGTTAGTGCGGGACGAGCCGGAGAAGCAGGCACTTAGCTTAAGTGAGCAGAGGCATAAATGGTGCTCAGGGGAGGTTCCCACGCGGGCAGGGCTCCACCCACCTCGGCCGGAGGGCTCGTTATGTATCTCAGTAACACGTGAGGGATCTAACGTTGCAACGAGGACAGAGGCCCCCAGCCTCATGGCCAGTCAGAAGCGGGGGCCCAGAGGCGGAGGCCCAGAGGCGGAGGGGCAGGCAGGAGGGGGCTCCGCGCTCCTCGGTCGCCCAGCGGCATGTCCTTCTTTGCAGTTGACCTGGAGCAGGTGTGGGAGCTGGATTCCCTGGAGTACCTGGAAGCCCTGGAGTGCGTGACCGAGCGCCTGGAGAGCCGCGTCAACTTCTGCAAGGCGCACCTCATGATGATCACCTGCTTCGACATCACGTCCAGGCGCCGATGAGGAGCGCCAGCCCCCACCCGCCGAGCCCCGGGCTCCCCACCTCACGCACCGGGTCCCCCCGTTTCCCCCCACACACCCCCCGGTGCTGGCGGCAAAGACCACAGAATGAGGACGAAGGTTGGTGGCAAGTCTGCAGGGACGTTGCGTTGAGCGGAAGGCGGTTTTTCTTTTGTGTTCCGTAGGAAATCGGTGCCAACCCCACACACACGGCGCGCGTGGGGAGGAGGACGCGGCGGTGGGAAGCACAAGGCACGTGGAAGCCCCCGGGAGACCGAACCCAAAGCACTTTGAGGATCGTTGGAGAATGTGTCTGTGCACAAGCACACGGGCAGAGCCGGCCTCCGGGTTTCGTGAGGAAGGGCGGGGGGTGGCGGGCGGACGCGGAATCAGTACAGCGGAGAGGACCCAGAAAGACTGATCAAGTGCCTTGCAAATCTTTATTATTATTATTACTACTCCCCAAACGTGTATGTCCCTACTTCCGCGTGTCCAGATGGTGCTCGTCGAGGTGCAGACCACGCAAGAAGCAAAGAGGAGGACCCAGACGCGTTGTTCTGGAACGTTCTCCACAGCGCGGTTTCTCCTGGCGTCTTCCTCCCGTTGGGGACTCGCTGTTCCTAAGGAAGTTGTGTCTGTCAGCGCTGTTTCCTCCGCAGTATTGCCTATGAATAAATGTTACCTGTCTCGTAAGGTTCTTGCTAAAGGCCACTCACAACAGAGCCCGGAGACGCCGCGGGCCCACGCGGGCGGCCTTGCTCACCGCAGAAGGTTGGATCCTGCAGCAGGTGCACGGGTTCCGACCCGGGCCCCGCGTGTCCTCTGGCCCACACTCAGCGTCCCCTCCAGGTCCTCACACACCTCCGCTTCCTTTCCCTGCCTCTCGACACGTTTCATACTCATTTCCATTCCAAACACGCTGCATGGAACGCTCGCACCGGGGCCCGAGCCAAGGGGGTGGTGGTCTGGTTTTGTGAGTTTACGGGCGCGGGGGGTTCTTCCCGGTGGAGGGACCCCTGAGGCTTGTTTGCGTTCGCACGGGAAGGGGGCTTGGGCTTGCCCGGAGTGCCGCTTCCACGCAAGACGTTCCAGCTCGCCCGCGTTCCAAAGCCTCCTTCCCAAGACAGGACCAGCCTCGGCCCCTGAAGGCAGAGGGAGGTTTGACACCCCCCCTGCCCCCGCAGAGGCCGGGCACAGCGCTTCATGCATGTGGGGTGCCCGGGTCTTGGCTCCCAGGAACTTGGGGCCTCATTCTCCGATTAAGATGCTGATCCCGGTCACAGTTCCCTTAGGGCTCGTTAGACCCGGTTTGGCGATGGGAACGCGAGGCACAGAGTGGCTGAGGGGTGTCTGATGCCGGCTGTGGAGCAGCGGGGTGACTCCTGCCTTCCGGGCCAGGCCTGCTGCCCACCCCACAGGCAGCTCACTGCGGGAGGGGCTCGGGGCCTTACAGAGCACCTTGCCTTTTGGTCTCATGTGCAGCCTCAGGAGCCCGTTCCAGTCTGGGAAGTCCGCAGCCCCAGGGCTCTCCCAGGAAGGAGAAGCTTTTCATGGTACCCGCCCTGCACACCCCACAGCTGGCCAAACAGCCAGCACGGCTCAGCCGAACCCGGTTAGAAGAACCAAAGTCTCGAGAGCGTCACGGGGCCCGATTCATCCCTGGTCAGCACCGGGCCCAGAGGCCCTGTCGCTCTGTTGGGGACGGGCGGCCCCGTGAATAACAGCCGCTCCCACGCACAGGACGCGCTCACACCCGAGCGTGGGCACCCGGCCCTCACAGACCGCGTCCTGCTGCAGTTGATCAGGCACCTCTGTCGCCTTGGGCCGCGGGGCCTCCCCGTGGTCTCATCCTGACCCCCGTTCTGCAGGGCCGGCCGAGGCTCCTGGACACCTGTGGGCTCACAGCCTGGTGTCGCCGGGCTTGCTCAACACCAACCCTGCGGAAGCTTCCGGACTCCCTCCTCAGGTGGAGGTTTCCGCCGGGCATCCCTTGGTTGGCTGGTGTGCCGCAGACTACCTCGTGGGGAGCCTTTCGTTTGGGGGTTGTCCAGGCGAGTAGTGCAGTCTTGCTTGGAACCAGTCACTTGATTAGCGATCCGTATACTTACCGGTAGCTTTTGTCCCCAAACCCCGAGGCCACCGCGCTCAGCGGGCTTCCTTAGCAGGCCACGCCCGGAACACCACCTTGCAGGCTGCGTGGAGGTTGTCCTGCGTGGAAGTTGTCCTGCGTGGAGGTTGTCCATTCCAGCACTTTCTCTCCTTTCAGGTTTTTCAACCTAAGGAAACTGCAAACACGTTAATGTGCCAAGTACCAATTAACCATGAGTTTTATTCTGCAATGTGCTCGTTCCTGGTTCCGCCTGTGTGCTGACTCTATGGGAGGTGACACTGGGCACCTAGGAAAGCCGGCCTGGCCACCCCAGGAACTGACGAATTCAGCCCCCATCAGTGACCAGGGGGAGGCAGGCCCGGGTTTCCTTTGAGTTTCGGTGACAGGCAGCCCATGCAGCAGGCAAAGGGACTGCCCAGGAACGCGTTGGCCTGGCGTGCTCCACACACGTGACAGGACAGGGCAGGGTTGACTGGAAGTTACCATTTAGACACGGAAGCCTTAACTCCTGGTCTGAAATCTGCTCCGCTCTCCACGTGAGGTGGAGGCATTAGCCGCAGAGCAAAACTCGTTCAAAAAGCGGGGAGAGAGAGATGTGACAGCCACGCCGCCTTTCATGGCAGCGTTTCATGCTGCGACACGCGATGCCCTCTCCTGGGCCGCCTCCGGTCCCCACCTGAGAGCTGCACCTTTGATCTTGTCCTTGGATTCCCCACCACAGCGGGGAAGAGCGGTCGCTAACTTTCATCTCTTTTCGATTTGAAATGGGGACCCGGTCTGCCGTTTTATCTCTAATTGCTATTCTGAGCACGGGGAGCTTGGGAGGTTCATGCAGAAGTCGGTGCAGGTGGGGAAGCCCCCAGCTGGGGAGGGGATAGAAACTGGGATTCAAAAACTATGCAGCCCAGAGTGGGAGGACACAGCAGGCGGGATCGGGCCCAGGTGGTCATACATTAGCCTTAACCTTGAAGTCCACATTCATGGAAGGTGGCAGGGGCTTCACTGTAGCTACAAATACCACTCAGGACGTCTGACACACAACACACACGCCTTGTGCTGGTTCTCGGGTTTCCCTCTGGGGCTTCCATTCTAACCCCAGTTGTGAACTTTGGTTCACCCATAAGCTGTTATCGCGGGGGCCCGATCTGGGCTCCTTGGGTTAGAAGGTGAGGCTTTCGAGAGCACCCAGAACACACCTGGTCCTGCACAAGGTGGCCTCTGTCATCGGCCACCCCTCTTCTGTAATCGAGGCCCCCAGAGAACGGTGTAGTGCTTGCCTCTAGTTCTTCGCTCTAACCGGGCGTTTGGGACGGTCAGACATCACTAAAGATGCGTGGGTGTCCATCCCGGAACCAGAAGAGTGTGTGAATGTCCTCGTTCTTTCGTGTGGAATATTGATCAGCTCACTTTTGCTCAGAGATTTCCTCACTTTTAAAAGCAATGCCTTCTGAATCCTGAAACCACGCCGATAAGAAACAGGTGCAAAGTATTGATGCTGAAGAAACCTGCCGCCGTTCCGCTGTCTCTGGAGCCTGAGGTGTGCGGCCCAGACAGGGACCAGTGCAGCCCACGTCTCTCGGGGCCAAATGAAGCAACTCTGGAGGGTCAGCTCACCGACAGCCAATCCAGGGCCTGACATTTGGGGGTGGGGGGTGGGGGCAGGGGCTCAAAATACAGTTTCCTTTGGATTACAATCTCCTTTTCTCCCCGCCAGCAATTAACTGCCAACATCTCTGGGTTAAAAACTCATAAATTGTGCCACTCAGCAATCTTCCCGACAAACCACCTATTTCTTTTCTTTTTTCTACGCTACACTGCTTATGATGTCCCGACAAAAGCATACTTCCCGTCCAGGGGAAGCGCTTCTAACTCAACCTCATCTTCTCAGGAAAAGTGTTCTTTTGTTTTCGAAAATTCATAGGAATTCCTCATTTGTTCCCTAAGCACACCCATTCTGTTCCTGGGTGGCCCTACTCAGACCCAGAAGTGATGTCACAACCGTGGGCGTGGAGTGGGTGCGTGGGGTGATGTCCAGCCTTCACTGCATAGAACGGGCGTTTGCGTGGCGCTGGGCCCTGGGTCCACAGCACTGGGGTGAGCGCCGAAGTGCTGGCGTTCACGCACGTCCTCCACCTAGACAAGGAATTACCTGCCGAACTGAAAAAGGGTCGTTCTCATCCTCCGTCCTACTAACCGACGTCCCACGGTGTCACGTTCGACTTCGGAAGAAGTGATAATGCGTGAACTCGGGGGCTTAGAGCATTGCTCGCGGCTCATGACTTGTCCGTGCGTCGTGGTTGGACATGTTCGCCAAACGCCACGCCTCAGCGTGTCCGACTGTCTGTGGCTGGTCATTTCCTCCCCTTGTTCCAGCGAAGTCGGTCCATGGAGACGTGGGTCAGGGGAGAAAAGATAATGAATCAGCGGATGAGGGGTTAGGATCCAGTCCTCAGAGCACAGGGCTTAGTTCAATGTCTAAGCTCTTTCTGGGGCCAGGAGCTCAAGGGCACAAGGTCCCTTCATTTTGAGTTTGGTGATAATGGGCTTGAATGGCAGCCTCCACAGGCCTGTGTGATGAGCCTCTGCCCATTGGTTCAACGTGGAAGTTGGAGAAAAATGTGAATAGTGTCTGGCTCCCACGTTTCCCTAAGATCCTCCCTCCCCACGAGGTGTCAAAAAGCAACGAGAATTCCTTACCTTGGACAGATAGAGCACCTGTTTGTTTTTGTTTTTATGTCTGGAGACACCAAAGCACTTTAGTGAGTCTTACCGCCCATAATACTTCATCGGTCCGCCCCCTGGGTTTCCAGGGGCAGGGGCGGGCTGGGGTCAGCAGTCTCATCCGAGAGGCAGCTGAACCTTGGAGAAAAAGCCTGGAGTTGGGAGTGAGCTTCCTCGCTCGCCACCTGGGCAAGTTGCGTGGCATCGCGGGGCCTCCGGCGCCCCAGTGGGGAACCGTGGGTCAGATCAGCGGGCCCTGTGGGATGGTGTGAAGAGGAAAGGGGACGACAGACGGGAAGTGCTTTGAAGGAATTCGAGCTCTGTGTAGGAGCCGGCGGCGACAGTCAGGTGTAGACGAAAGAACTGCAGTCAGCCGTCCATCGGCCCAGGTTTACAGAGTAGTTTTGTAGCAGAATGGGGACCCGAGCCCAGCACCTCGGACTCCTCCCACGAGGGGCTGTCACGCCAGGTGTGTGCACAAGTGAGCATGCATCACACCTGTGTCCTGACGTGTGTGTGTGCACAGGGGGAGCGAATGCACGTGGAGGGTACGTGAGGTGGTGGGCAAGCATGGGACAGAAAACCGGAGTTCTAGTTCCAGTTTCGACAACAGTCCTACAGCCTCTATGAGGGCTGCCCGGGGCGCCTCCGCCATGTAAAATGTTTGCGTTGTATTGACCGTGGCTGCATATGTTCTGCACAGCCCTGGGGCATTTCCTAACTTCTCTAGAACTCCGTTTTCTAATCTGTAAGATGAGGAGGCTGCACTAAATGATGTTTGTGGTTCCTTCGGCTCTGCTCATGTATGTATGTATATAAATATGCTTATCTGTAGAAATGGCCCGTGTGAACACGGGAGACGAGGCCTGCCCAAGTGCATTTATTGTGTCAGAAACAGAAAAGTCACACACACATCCATGGCATCCTGTTTTGAAAATTCAGTGGTCGTATTGAATGTCCTTGTTTGAAATTCACTGTTTCCCTGGCTAAAGGACCTGTGCTGTTTTGAACATTGAATTCTTTGCTTGCAAGTGTTTGCTGTCAAAAATTCTTAAGGACGTTCATCGGTGAGAGTCAGAAATTCAGCCATTCCGTACAAGGGGCAGGCCCCGACAGCCTGTTTGCAAAGATGCTGGTTTTAGTGTCCCGGCCTTTACCTGACTACATAAAAGTCAGGAGAACTATGAGCAGGTTACCTGGAGAACATTCTGGAAGGAAAGTGATGGTTCTCACCAACGGGTGACATGCGTCCGTGCAGCCATGTGCCATTTCCAGTGTGAAGACATTGTTTGCTGGCCTCTGAGGTGTAAAATGTTGTCAAAAAAAAGAATCTGGTGTTTCACAAGAATCAAACTATGGTGACATTAAATGTTCACTTTTATTCTACTCAGAGTCATGAATTCTTCTTTATCCAGTTAATCTTTCCATACGGGGGAGGGGGGCAATTCAAGGCCCCGGGGGTGGGTGCTTCTCACTAGAACAAGGTCTTCCTCCCAGGCCCCTGGGACTTCCTAGACGAGGCCTGTGTGGTCCCACGTGGGCCGGCCTCCGATAAGCGCAGAAGCTCAGTGGGGGCAGGCGGCGGTGGGCTGAAGTCACAGAGCCCCAGCGGAGTTCCAGGTGCCTGAGAGTCAGGCGCTGGAGAAGCTTGCTGTTGACATGGGGACATGTGTGCTGGCCATCAGTCCACTGTCTCTGGGGCCCCCACAGAACAGAGGCTTTGCTGGTCACTGCAGATCATGGGGGCCTGGACACACAGCCACCTGTTACCACGGCCCTTGTCTCCAGCATAACTGGGTACACTCAGGTAAGAAAGCAAAGACAGGGGGAGCCGGGATGGCTCAGCCGGTTAAGCCCTCGCTTTGTAGCTGCAGGATCCGAGGATCGAATCCAGGCCCTGGTCCTTGTGGACCCATATACTGAACTGGGGTGTGCTTCCCACACGGGGGGCCCCCAGTTTGGTTCTCACACACACCCCCACCCCCGCTATTTGGCCCCTGGCTCGAGGGGGCATGCCTCCCATGCAGGAGGCCCCCAGCCCAGCTCCCACCCTGCGTGGCCCCCGCCCACCTGTGTGGAACGAAACTAAATCAAAAACTGATGATGTACAACTGTGGAGACTGCTCTGCCCCCACTTCTCTCTGTGTTTCTCTGTCTCTGTCAAAAAACAATAAAATACACCTTAAAAAAAAAAAAAAAAAAGCAAAAACAGATCAGATCAGAATATGGAAAAAGGTCTGTTAGGGCCCCCCACACACCCTCAAGGACAATCTCGTCCCCTCCACCGATGATCAGGCCCCCTAAGCAGCACTGGGGCACCTTCTAAGATGTTGGTGTCACACCCACCCGTCTAATCAGCTCCAAAGTCCCCAGAGAGGGCAGCTGGCCACTCAGCAGATCGGAGCTCTGCTCCCGGCCTGGCCCTGCTCTGAGTCCCTGCCTCCCACTCTGCAGAGCTGGTGTGGACACTCACACCTCCCAAGACCCCCACTTTCCTTCTCCCCAGATCCCAGTCCAGACCCGCCCGACCACCCTAGCAGGAGCCGTAGGTTCTGACGAAGCCATAAGCGTTTTCTAGAAACACCTTCAATAGAAGAACGAGTGGAGATGCTCCCAGCTCTGAGCCCCCCACCCCGGGAGAAGAGAGACGGTAGAGGCAGCATGCAGAGCTGGGTCTAACCGCTCACTTTTCCTGCAGAGAAACACTGTCCGAATGTATGGCCTTAGTTGCATTTGTCCCTTCAACCATTTAAACTCTCCGATGGTCATTAATATGACTTTATTC
Organism: Craseonycteris thonglongyai; assembly: GCA_004027555.1. NCBI lineage: Eukaryota > Metazoa > Chordata > Mammalia > Chiroptera > Craseonycteridae > Craseonycteris > Craseonycteris thonglongyai. Next base: position 9,087 of record PVKE010000994.1, on the reverse strand, counting down.
TCGCCAGCCGTTCAGGCCTGTATTTTTGCTGCAGGAGGGCATTAGCATTCCGTCCGCCGCTGCGCTGCTCTCAGGGACCCCTGGGCCCTGATTGGCAGGATGTAAAAACCACGAAGCAAGGGACCTGCTCTCCAGCAACAGCTGCTTCACTGTCCTTCCTGCTCCTGGGAGAGAGGCCTCCGGGCAGCACGTAGGCCCACAGCGCCTGACACTCCCGCTTGCTGCTCTGGTTGAAGGCACTGCTTCTAAAACCCCCCGAGAACTGGCGGGGTAAACGCACTGGCCTGTCAGATGCTAGTGGGCTCCTCGGACCCATGGGGGTCTCTCGTCCTTCTGTATCCCCAGCATCTGGAACAGAGCTTGGAACACAGTGCATTCTCACACGATATTAGTTGAATGAATGAATGAATGAATGAATGGACAAATCACCTCTCAAAGAAAAAGGGAACAGATAAAACCTGCGGAGGAAGGTAATGAACCTTCAGGTCCCCTTCACAAAAAGACCCAGGGTCTATATTTGCAAATAAACACCCAGTGGGGATGAGGTCCCTCGTTCTCAGGGGACTGGGGATGCTGGGCCCACACTGGGTCAGACCCCTGCTCTTGGTTTACTACACACATAGCCTTGACCTCCCAAGCACTGACCACCACCTTTGGCCTTTTTAATTTTTTTTTTTAACTGAACTGGGGGCCTCACCGCATTCGGGAAGCACACCCCAGTTCAGCATGTGGGTCCTGCCTGGGCCGGAGCCGGGATTCCATCCTCAGTCCTCCGGGCTTCAAAGCGAGCGCTCACCCCGCTGAGTCGTCCCGGCTTTCCCTCCTTTGGCCTTTTTAAAGCACGTTTCTTTCCAAGCCCTGGGATTCCTAGTCAACAGTTAGGAAGCATCGCTGGACACGGCTTTACAGAGCGATTCCTTCACCCCAGACGCCGGGCTCCGAGCACGCGGTCGTTGGCAGGACGGGCTCATGAACAGAAGCCCCATTATGAGCAGGCAAACACCCGGCCCTCGAGGCAGGGTGAAGGCTTCTCCCACCAGCCCCCAACCGGCACCCCCTTTTCCTCTTGCTGGGGCCAGGGGCTTGGCTCTGGGTAAACAGGGTGTCGCTTGTTTGTTTTTCCTTTTAAAATCGTTACATTGCCCTGGCTCTGCGTCCCTTTCCTCCCCCGTGGTCCCGGGTCTAGACACGTCCTTTGCATCGCCTTGCCGGTGCCTGGAAGAAGACGCAGAATAGAAGCCACCTCCTGCCGGACTGCGGAGCTCACACCCCACACACCCCGGGGCCCCAGAGACCTGGCCTTTGTGGGTGGGCGCACTGGGCTTCCGAAAAGCTGAACGCAGAGACTGAAAACGAGCTTTAACCTCACTCCAGAGAGAACCACCGCTGTTATCTTACAGACACACAGACGCACACGCTTGTACGGAGCGTGGGTCGTCCTGGACATGACCCGGGGGAGCCGGCTGTCCTCCGCAGCCGGTGCACGTGCCCCGATGACAGGCGTCTCATGGCTGCAGCGTCCCACCCGCAGACGGACCTGCATCGCGGAGCCTCTGTTTAGTCCCTATCGGACCTGAAAACGGCGTCCACGTTCTTTTTTCTTGCTCCGATAGATGACGTGAGAATAAACATATTGAACACAAATCTTTTTTAGCTGACAAGTCCCTTCAGATAAATTGCTAGAAGTGGCACGGCTGTGAGAAGAGGGGAAAACCAGTGTAAGGCATGTTGTGTCCACGGAGTGGCCAGGCTTTCCACGGGCCACCCTGGATCATGACGCCTTCCCTGGTGGTCACAGGTAGAGTCCGCTCTCCCTCTCCAAACGTCAGCGCCATCGACGCCCTTCCTTTTGTATTTTGCAAACATATATGAAGGCGTTTCCAAGGCAGCAGCTCCTGGTGTAGGATGCAGCGCGTTCTTACTATCTAACCCCCGTGTCATCCAGTGGGACGTGTGTATTTGTCCCTAAATGCTAGACGCCTGGAGGTGAAGGGCGGGATGGGAACACGTCACCTGTACCCTCTTAGGGTCTTTGTCTGGGTCTGAGAACTAAATTGACATAAACCAGATTTACAGGAGAAAAGTATATAAATCGGTTGCACGCCGGCTTTACGGAACACTGGAGCCTTCGTAAGAAAATGAAGCCCCGAAGACGTGGCAAAAACCGTGTTGGTACTATAGGCTGAGCATGGAGCGGCGATGGCGGGAACGTGACTGAAATAGAGAGGAGGGCGAGAGGACCACGAGGCACTCTAACAAAGTCTGTTGGCACAACTTTGTCTCGGCCACACCTCCCTGTCCTGGATCTTCATGCAAAGAATGTTTCTCTCCTGGAACAGGGAGGGAACCGCTCCCACGGGAGCTTGATCCCCAATTTTCAGGAAGAAAAAGGGGGAGGTCGGAGCCCGCTTCTTGGCTCTGCTGTTTCTCAAGTGGCATGGTTTGGGGGTGGCAGATTCTGCAACTCTTCCGGGGGTGGATTTTTCTGTGCTCCCCCAGTGTCTAGCACAGTGCTGGGCACAAATGGAGTGTTAAGAAACAGAGGGCGTTCGCTCCCAGAAAGACCTTTGGATCTTGGTTTTTGGGGACAGTGTCCTGAAGTCCCCGTGCCCATGCAACAGAGGTTTCCAGGGACATCTGTGGGGAAAGAGAGGAGCGTCTGAAACAGGAGGTAGGGTGCTTGGCCTGGCTGGAGGCCAGACGCCCTGTGACAGAGCCCAGGTGGCCAGCAAGGGGGCGTACATGGTAGACAAGACCGGACAGTTTTGCCCTTGGACCTCATGGTAGAAAAAAAGCTTCTGGACATGAAATCACAAGTGTTGGCAGCCACTCAGAGGTGATTTATAACATTTATCCCAGTTGTCACTGGACACAGAGGTGATGTCCCCAAGGCCCCATAGCTTAAGGTAGGGACGGGACACAGGAGTTTCCTGGTCATTTTCACTCCATCGAGCCCCCCACCCCCGCCCCAGGCGATGCCTGCATTTTCATCTCGTCGGAAGCAGTTTGCAATAACCCCGTGCGTGTCTAAGACGCCCACGTCTCCAGCTCATTTCGCATCTTTGCCTCATTTATAGAGAACTTGGGAACTTTCTGGCATGTCCACAACGTACTCTCCAATAGTTGAAAAAAAATTTTTGTTCTTTTGGTATCCTGTCCTTGCAACTTTTCGGGCATTTTGAGATTGTTTTTTAAAAATCCTAGTAGATGGGGAAGCCGGGATGGCTCAGTGGGTTAAGTGCTCACTTTGCAACGCCAGGGACTGAGGATCAAATCCCGGCCCCGGCCCGTGCGGAACCATATGCTGAACTGGGAGCTCCCCCAGTTCAGTTCTCTCTCTGTCTCTGTATCTCTCTCTCTCTGTATCTCTCTCTCTCTCTCTCTGTCAAAATAAATAAATAAAATAAATAAATAAATACCGGTAAAATTAAAAAAATATCCTAGTAGAAATAAGGGTTACTATGTTTGTTTGTGAGGGGCTGTCACAACAAAACACCACGGACTGGGTGGTTTGCACAATAGACAGGGGTGGTCTCACAGCTCTGGAGGCTGAAGTGCAAGGTCAAGGTGATGACAGGGTTGGCTTCTCCTGAGGCCTCTCTCCTGTGCTTGCACACGGGCCACCTTCTTGCTCTTTTTTCACCAGGTCTTTTCTCTGTGCACACACTCCTGGTGTGGCTTGATGAGTGCACTTTATCTGCTTATAAGGACACCTGTCAGGTTGAATCAGGGCCACCCTAAGTCACCTCTGTAAAGGCCCTGTCTCCAAATACAGTCACATTCTGAGGCACTGGGGAGTGTGTGTGTATGCACGTGCATGCACATAGGACTTAACATATACACCTGGGGTATACGGTTCAGCCCATAACAATATCTTCCTTTTCCACCTTTTCCCACCTTCATTCTTGCAAGTCAAATACTCTCCCTCCTGGGGATCAGCAACAGAGAGTCTCTAGAAGGCTCATCCCTTGTCTGGAGCTCCTTGGTGACTGAGCGCACATATTATTTTGCATGCTCCAGGGCTGTCCAACCTTTTGGCTTTTCTGGAAGAAGAATTGTCTTGGGCTACCCATAAAATACACTCACACTAACAAGAGGTGATGAACTAAAAAAAAACAAAAAACAAAAAAACGCAAACAAATCTCATGTTTTAAGAGAGTTGACGAATCTGTGTTGGGCCTCATTCAAAGCCGTCCTTGGCCGCATGCGACCTGCGGGCTGGAGGTTAGACCAGCTTGTGCCAGACAGTGAATTCTTGGCTGTGTACAGCCATGTCTGTTCCCCTCAACACCTAGCCTGGGGCCTTGCACAGGATATCTTTTCAGTGGGCGCATGGGTTCCATAGTCACAGGACAGAGAACCTGAAGTCTTTTTAAAAAACCAGAACAGAAAAGAAGTGGGCAATAGTTAATCTTTTTCTATGAGTTACAAATGCATACTGTGCACGCAGAAAGTACAAAACCATAGAGGGAAGGCCCGAAGCATGGTTTTTACATGTACTTGAAATGTGAGGAGTAGATGTTCCCCCAAACCTCCTAAGAATCCAGTAATAGTACTATTTCATACACTGCTATTTAACGTATGAAGAAACGACCTACATCCCTGGGTCATTTTGCTGGACAGGACACGATCCATTTTCTACCAGATTCTTGTTTTCATTTCACATTCATGATTGTAAATGCGTGTTCAGCCACGTGAACATCTGTAAGAGATTCTCAAAAGGTAGAAGACCTACCGCCTACCTGCCTAGCACGTCGCTACGCACAGGTGCAGCCACCCCGGAGCCTCGCCGCACGTGCGGTGGTCTATGCGGGATGCTTGCTATTTCCACAGGTGCTCCAGCTGGTCTTCCTCAGACTCTAGAGGTGCTGTTTCCTCAGAGCTACGAAGAAAAATGCCGACAGGAGGGAGGAAACAATCAGAGGGGCTGATTCCCCTGACCCCCCTTTTTTTTAAGAAGAAAAAAGTAATTTCAATTCTCTCAGGGTGGGTCATGCTTCCTAACTCAGCTACAGGGAAATCCCGACTCAGGCGAAAACAATTCTGTCTTCATTATGCCCTAGTCCTGCGGTGTCTGTGGTCACGTGGGCCCCGCTTCTTTGAGAGGAGATCAGAGCGCGTGTCGAATACATTCCTCTTGGCGTTCCTGAAATGCTCCATTAGTCACTGCATCTGATGGCCATGTCACCTGGCTCAGGCCCCCTGCTGCGGTCTCACAGGTCCTGACGAATGTGGATGCCTCCAGGGGCTGCAATTTGGAATTTAATTTTCCATAAAATTGTCCTAAGTGTCACCTTCATAACCAGAGATCACGTGACCCGTGAAACACATTGCACTAAGAGATGGCACCTCTTGGAAATTCACGTCAAATTGTCCCCAGTTGCAAAAAGGTATCAGCCGTCGTACCTGACGTGGATTCCGCTTTGCCTCAGATGTGGTGAGGGTTCAGATGAAGCTGTCCCCTCCTCATATGCCTGGAGCTGGGCCCACGGGGGCCCAGGGCAGAGCCGTCCCCAGTAAGTTAAGGTGACCAGACGTCCCGCTTTTGGCGGGACAGTCCCAATTTTTAACAACTTGTCCCGCGTCCCGCGGCATTTTAAAAAAGTCCTGATGTTTGGAAAGAATGCACGACAAGCTAGGGAACGGCGGGAGATAGACCCAATTTTTAATCAAGAACCCCCTGCCCCCGGTCCATGGTGTCCCGCTTTACCAATGTTCAAATCTGGTCACCTTACTAAGTGCAACCGCTCAGGTGGATTTGGTTGGTATTCAACTGATCTTTTTAACCCCAAATCCACACGTGGTCCAGCAAAAGGCTGTGTATTCTGCTTCCAGATATAAAAGGCAGTTTAGATGTCAAGTCTGGTCAGGCAAAAGGTAGTATGGCTGATCATTAGGGGAATACGAACCAAGGCCACAATGAGACGCCCCCTCACCTGTCAGAATGGCTGTTATCAACAAGACGACAGATAACAACGTGGGCGAGGGTGTGGGGAAAAGGGAACCCTGGTGCACTGCACACTGTGCGGGTGTAAGTTGGTACAGCCCCTCTGGGAAACAGTATGGAGCCTCCTCAAAAAACTAAAAATAGTCCTACCATACGACCCAGAAATTCCGCTTCTCAGTCTCTATCTGAAGACAATAAAAACATGAATTTGAGAAGCTAGAAGCCCCCTGCTATGTTGTTCCTTGTAGCATTATTTACAATAGCCAAGACAGGGAGGCAATGTAGGTGCCTTAGCTTATATATTATTACACTATGTTATGTTATTATATTATGCGATGCTGTGCTATACTAATTATTAGCAGCCACACCAGATTTCTTTTGGCTACTATTTGTGTAACATACCTTTTCCTTTAAACGTCTGGATCCTTCTGTTTAGAGGTTTCTTATTAACAGCATACAGTTGGACTTTCAAAATCCAGTCTGATATTATTTTAATTGAAGCATTTACTGTTTCTATTTACTCTTTAAATTACTTTTAGTGTAATTACGAATATATTTAGATTAAAGTCTAATATCTTGCTTTGTGTTTAAAAATTCGCTACCTCTTCTATTTTTAAATTTTTGCTCCTTTCTCACCTTCTCCCAAACACCCTTTTTTTGATGAGAGGAGATGCCTCAGTATTTTTTTTAGTCATTCCCTCTTTCTCTTCTAAGAGATTTGAAGTTATGCGCTCTGACTCTATTCTTTTGGTGGTTATGCTGGGATACAAAAGATGCAGCATTAACTTACCAAAGCCTAAAGTTAATAAAAATCTTTCCCAGGGGCCCAGGATGAATGGAGGTTTCTCCAGGGACGTTCCTCGTTTATTTCTGCCTGAGATTTCGGGCCGTTCCCAGCTGAGAACACCTCAAGTCAGCTCACAGTCGAAGGCTCATGAGCTCTGGTCTTTGGTCACCAGTGCTGTCGGTCCTCTTTTGGCCTCCCTTCCCCTTCGTTTTTCATGTGTTGCTCTTTTTAGCACCAAGATATCCCTGAGGAATGAGGTGATGGCTGCCCAGAGCCTGGGGACTGGGTCCGGGACACAATGGTGACATGGTAGAAGGTGCTGTGGAGGATGGACAGAGCTCACGCCTTGTGATAAAGGGACCCGGTGGCGCATGAAATGCCCCGTGGCCTGCAGGGTGGCGCACATGTACCAGTGGGCAGAAGCATCCCCAGGGGTGCACAAGGGCACCCCGCTTCCGGTCGTTAGCTTTCTCGAATGCAAGATGAGGCAGGTTCCTTCTGGCTGGACCCGACGTCCAAGTGTCATTTTGACCATGCAGCAGTCATGTGGTTGGGGGAACGTGCCACCCCCTGTGAGGGCCGAGGCAGCATGAGGGGGTGTCTGGAACCAGCCACCACCCCCTGCGTGGCTCCCCCGCTGGTGACAGGTGCCGGCGGCAGGGGGCTCTCTCAGAACCTTTCTGCAGCAGGAATCCAAGGGCTTCAGAGGTGACCGGGGTGTTGTTTACGCACAAGGGAATAAACTGCCCACTGAGCCGGAAGACTCACTTTTTGTGTGTGTAGGAAAAGGTTTTCTGTATTTGTTTAAAGCAGGAAGGCAGGAAAGCACAGAGTTAAGGAACAACAGAAGAACTCGAAGGGAAAGCCAGCCTGATTGGAGCTGGAACGCTAGAACCCCGTGTACCACAGGGTACCGCAGCTCCGAGCCAGGCGTGTCCCACGGCTGAGCCACAGGCTTCGGGTATCGGAGGGAAAAGGTCAAGGAGCAAAGCGAGACGTACGCAGAGGCCTCTCAACTGCTCAGAAGGACAGCGACTCCCACAGCCACGAGACACGGGACAGAACCTTTTTTTCTTTGCCATTAAGACGTCTTCTCCTTTTAAAATAACACCTAAAATGACTTCTTCCTAGGACTCAGGCTACAACTCCTTGTGCTGGAGAGGTATTTGGAAGTGAACAACGGGCACAGATATCACCGAACACGAATCATCTAGACCAGGGGTGGCCAACAAGTCGATCGCGGTCCACCGGTGGATCACGAGGCCAATTTTGGTCGATCGTCCGTCGCTCGCAATGTCTGGGGTGGAATTCCGTGTACCGTGGACTTTGAAGCGATTGTAGAAGACACAACTTTCTAGCAATAGTTTAATGCATTCTGGGAATTTGCCAAGGTCATAAATTCCTAGACTTCTGACAGCCTGACACTGTGATCTCCGCCCACCCAGACAATACATTTTGACTTATGTGTGACACTTGTCACCGGACGCAACGCGTGAACGCAACAGTTATGACTCGACTCATCGAAGATCACAGTCAGTTAGCTTGAATATTTGGTAGTGTCATACGGGAGCTTCTTTTCTTTTGTATTAACAGTATTATTACCAATCAATATTATTTATCCTCGGTGACCACGTTGAGTTTCAATTTTTCTTCTGTTTAAAATGTAAGTACCTTTTCTTTGTTTTAAATTAAATTGCTTTTCTTACCTATCTATTTACTTGATCAGTGAGCATTCTCGGCAACGGATCTCTAAACTGTGGTCATTACACTGAGAGAAAAATAAGGGACAGCATTACAAATATATTAGGAATAACAATAATTCTATTTAAATTAAGAAGTCAGTATTGTAAACCGTAATAAATATATTGTCACTTTAACATCTTGTAAATTTGAATATATCTATATTAGATTTTAATATACTTGTATTGTTGTCCCCGATCGTAATATGCAGTATTGTTATTATTTCTCTCAATGTAACGGAGATAATTGCCGCAGTTCATGAGTTTTTGAATTTTCTAGGAAAATATTTAATTCAATATTTATTCTTCAAATTGTCATATTTCTTTGCATTCTAGTATACCCATGAACATGAGTAGTAAACCGAAAAATCGAAAACTTATCACTTCAGTGAAGAATGGGAACTCGATTACTTTCTTACAATGGTGAATGATAAATGTTGTTGTTTAATATGCCTTACCTCGGTAGCCATTGCTAAAAAGGGTAATCTGGAGAGACACTTTTTAGCTTTACATAACAAGTATCAAACAGATTATCCACCAAATTCTGAACTGAGAAAACATAAAGTTAGGGATCTTAAAACTCAATTAACAAATCAACAAAGCGTTTTTAAAAA